>JAPYYQ010000285.1:0-102419 GCA_030522585.1 Anagyrus pseudococci
TGTGTGTGTGTGTGTGTGTGTGTGTAAGTATCGCGGCTGTACGGCGGAAAATTGAAATGCGACAAGGATAAATGTTTAATGTGACCCATTTATTCGGGTTTATTTGAGAGCAGACGTAAATATTTATTGATAATTGACTGATAAATTCGGTTAGCCGTTTTTTTTCTTCTTCCTATACCCTTGGCTTTCCTGATCTCGCTCCTTTATTCGAATTTTTATTGCTCGCGGATAATAAGGCCAGCGCACGAAATTAGACATTTCTTGAATTTATCATCAATTGAAATCTTTGCGAAAGCATATTATATTAATTATTCTATATCCTTCTATACTCATCGTCGAAATATAAATCCTTCATTAAAATCCACATATAGTGCTACTGGAGACCGCAGATCGGCTTAATGCTTCGGCCATCTTGAAAAAAAACAATAAGCCAGAAATAGCACAGCCAAGCGCGAAGCTGTAAATTTAACAAGCCGAGGCATTGTTTGACGCAAAGTCGAACCTCCGCAGCTGCGCGAAGGATAAGTTCGAAAATTAGCAATCCGAGAATAGCCCCGAGAGAGAAAGAGAGAGAAAAAGAGCGAGCGACGATGACAACTGTATCGCGCGGCTTATAAACGATTCACGCATCCGGGACGCGCTCGTCGTCGGCGGTCGTCGTCGGCTAATAAAATTAATCGAGCAGCCAGGAGAGCCGAATAATTTATAATCGGTGTGCGGGGAATCGGCGAGAATCGGTTACGGAGTAGATCGGCTCTGTTGTTCGCGAGCATGCACGCACGCAGGCGCCGTAGGGCGCGATACGGCCAGCGCCGCATATACACTCCAAGAAAGAAAGAGAGAAAGGGGGGGACGGGAAGGAGAAGAGAGCGCCGCCGCGTGGCTCGCGATCGATAAATACAAGCATGTTAATTAGAAGGAGCCCGATACGCTCCTGAAATTAATGGCCGTCGTTCCTCCTATCGCTCGGCCCGCGGCTGCCGGCTCTCTCTCTCTCTCTCTCTCTCTCTCTCTCTCTCTCTCTCAACATTGCTGAATTATTTAAGCGGCTAAGAAAGAGAGAGAGAGAGAGAGGGAGGGAGAACAAACAAGGCAGTGGCGAAGAAAGCGGATTGGGATAGAAGGCCGATGACACTGTATGCATATACTAGTAGATTCCAACAGCGCCGATACGTATACGTGTACACACACATATGTCTGGGTGCTTAGCCACCTAGCTCTCGCTCATCCAGCTCCCTCCTTGTCGTAGTAGTCGGACTAATGAGTCGTTCTCGGTCTATTATTTCGAGTATGTTAATTTAACGGGCTTAATTAAGAGGGGAAAAGTTATGGGCGCTTTGGTTTGTTGAATAATCTCGCGGGCGTCTGGCGTGCTTCGCTCTCTCTCTCTCTCTCTCTTTCTCTCTCGATGCCAATCGAATGCGAGGGAGGAGCGAGCTGACCGCATTAATTCTTTCTACTTCGGCGGAGCTTTTAATTGCCCGCTGGCGCAGCGGACAAATTGCGTTCGCACCTCGACAAGCTTATCCCATACGCGCGCCTCTTGTCTTATTCCCGAGGAGCGGGCTTCGGGAATGAGCTTCAATCGAGCCAGTCTGTTACGCTTAATATCGTACGTTAGCTTGTGTGGAGGAGGAGGAGGAGGGTGTAGGAGGAGTGGACGCGCACGCGATCTTCTATATACGCTCTCGCTCGTCGGGAAACTCGGTGCGCTTGCGCTGCTGCTGCTGCCTGTGAGAGATTTCTTTCGCTTTCGCGCAAACCCGTGTTTATAGAGGCTTCTATATGGCTGAGAGCGCGAGGATAATAAGGGAGTACACGCGCTCTAACATGGACGAGAGAGACGTTTTTAACGAGCTTGGTAATTGGGGCCTTTTTTGGTTTTCTGATGTTTATATGCGCGCTCGGTTATAACGATATATACGTATAAGCGTGTATATATATCGCTCGTCCACGAGAGCTCTTTTTCGTAGCCGAATTTTCGGAATGATAGTACTTTTATTTTGCGAATAAATTGTTTCCGCTTTTTCGAGTAGCCGCGAGTTTATAGCAAAAGAGGCCCCGCGCGGGAGGGGATTAACGAGTTGTAAATTGAGACTTTCTCTTTAGCGCGTGATTTCGTTTGCCGGCGAGACTCTCTTTTTTTCGAAAACGTCTTTTAGCCAGGCCGATTTAGGAGAGTAGAAATTCTATACACTATTTTTTCCTTTCTTTCGCCAAATTGGTGTTATTCTCCTTTCTTCTTTTTCGTTTTCTTTTTTTTCTCCCTCTCGGTGTGTGTAACGAATTTTATGAATGAAGCGAAATTACACGGTAGACAAATAAAGGTACGGTTACGCTTGAGCTTCCAACGGCGAATAAAAATCTCGCATCCGTTCTCGCTGCTCTCGAAATCGTAAAGAATTTTAATGCGCGCTAATCAGCTCTCTCGAAAAGTCGCCTTTTCCTTGTGGATTAGAAAAGAAACGAAAAAGAAAAGAAAAGAGCCTGAATCTCCCACAATCATCCCGAGTCGTATGTCCGCTCGTTAAAAGGGTAAAGTCATCATTCCGGACTAAACGCGGCTCGCTCGAAATCATGTGCACCAGCGGAGCAGCAAGAGCTCACAAGCAGGATGAGGAGAGAGAAAGGCATAGGTGTATACGCGGGCCTGCAGTCGCTCTGGTTTTCAATAAAAATGTTAATCCTCCAATAAAGCCCCGGCCTACCAGCCCAACACGTAGCCATTTACAAATTGCAAATACGAATCGACCAGCTCAGTCCCGAGCAAATTCGGGCATACGGTAAAGGCAATCGGTGTAGCTCGGTGTGTGTGTGTGCGCGCAGACGTGTGTGTGTGTGCCCGGTAGCCATTAAGCTCGGCTAGATTAGCGGCTAAAGAGGCGGGCGCCCTCTCCGTTCGCCCCCATAAATCACTAGGCGGCCCGAGCGACAAGCAATTATAATAACTATCTCGCCGGCCTGGGCGGCGCGCGTTAAATATCATTTCAAGCCGCGGCAGTGCCGATAGCTAATGAGCCGTGCGAAAACGAGACTGCTGAACTAGATCGACTCTCTCTCTCTCTCTCTTTCTCTCTTTCTAGCGATCTCTTTTTCTCGCTCTCGAGAGTGCAAGGCCATTGTGGCTTGACTGGCGCGACAAATGCCAGCGTCAAATGAAAAACGCGCTAAACCTTGGCGAACTTATGACGAATTAGGCTGTTTGTTTTCGTGCTTTTTTATTTGCTTCGTGCGTCCTGTGCTATATGGAGAGCTGCGGAATAATCGAGAGAATATACTGCTGACGTGATTGTTGTTTTGATCTGTGGGTTGTTAGTTTTGAAGCCTGAGCGATCGGTTCAATATATTATCATAATTTAGATAAATCTGGTCTCTCCGCTGATATTGATTGGTCGTTAAGTGCTCGTAAGTTGATGCCTGCAAAAACTGCCGGTCTCGTTACAACTTTTCTATCTACACAAACTAGTTTAGTTACGCCTGCTTTGTAAACGAAGCCGTTTTTTTTTGTTTTTATTCGATTTCGCATATACGTATATATTTTTGAATTAATTC
Organism: Anagyrus pseudococci; assembly: GCA_030522585.1. Classification (NCBI taxonomy): domain Eukaryota; kingdom Metazoa; phylum Arthropoda; class Insecta; order Hymenoptera; family Encyrtidae; genus Anagyrus; species Anagyrus pseudococci. The sequence goes on from JAPYYQ010000285.1 coordinate 3,553, forward strand.
AAAGCGGAAATCAGTCAGACGTTTGAAATGCGCGCATAGGTTGAGAAGAAAAAAAAAGGGCGGAGTTTATCCGTTTCGCCGTATTTTCTCCTATATAGCTGCGTATCAAAATTGCTCTCGTGAATTTTAGTGGCTTTTGCAATTGTATCGGAAAAGAAGTAATTACGATACAAATCGCAGGTTTAGCTCGAGCAGGCATATAAAAGTCGGACGTGTAATTTATACTATCCGGGATAAAAAGGAGCGAGAGAGTGAGAGAGTAAGCAGCCTACTAAACTTTGCAAACTCACATCCTGTCCGCTTTGAAATATTAAATTATTTAATTTATAAACCTTGCGCTAAAAGAGAGAGAGGATAACAAGAAACATACATCCTGCTAGCATCCTAAAAAATAATCAAACATTTAGACTTCGCAATTCTCCAAGGCATTATAATTATCCTCGCGTGTATATGTGTATACGCGCATATACAATATCGTCTCGAGGTTCGAAGGGGGGGGGGGGGTACACGAGCTGCGCGTATAGCTGGCCGTGGCTGGAAAAATAATAGCGTCGTGCGCGCTATCTCGTTTAAAAAGCCGCGTATCTCTTGCCTCGGTTAGCATTAGCCAATACAACATCACTCTCCTCTTTCAGCCAAGATCTTTCTCTCGATATATTCTGTGCGCAGGAGGGACGTAAGAGCGCGCGAGTCCCGAGCTTACAACGGCCCACGCGCTTTGCAAAATTAGAAAACGCGATATTTCGCGTTTCTATTTATACTCCCGTAGACTTGCGCACTCTCGGACTCGCGTATAAGAGAGAGAGAGGAAGATTTTCCCCGGCTCTTCAAAAGCGCGCTTTCACGCTAACAGAGAATGAGAGAGAGAGAGAGAGTAGGGGAGAATAAAGGGGCGGCAAAGGGGATGGGAGTCTGTGAATTTAATCTTGGGTAAGGGGCGCCGGGAGAGGTGAGAGAGAGAGAGAGAGAGAGAGAGTTGGTTCGCTCACTCGCACAAGTAATATTGCGGTCGTATACGCAGTGCTTTATGAAAATCATAAATCGCTGGGCACTTACGATTCCAATCGAAAAGCGAACCTATCGAGCACCGACGAGGCCCTCTCTCTCTCTCTTCTGCTTAAGAGAGAGAGAGAGAGAGAGAGAGAGAGAGAGAGAGAGAGAGAGACTGCAAGTGCATGAATCATGCGATTCGCGCTGCGCCTCTAAGCTCGAGCGGCCCTCTCTCGACCCGCACGCTCGCTCATTCACTCGCGCACGCACGCGGGCGGGCTTATTATTAATCGCGAGGTCACCGTTCATATACCTGACGCTCGATTCGATCTTTTCTCAGGCGAAGAGGAGAGAAAAAAACGTCAAAAAGGGAGAGAGCGAGAGAGAGAGCTACGTGTTCTAGTGGAAAGAGGGATCCGCTGTACTGCGGAGAATCAAAGGGAGGATGAGAAGAGAATAAAAAATGGTGAGCGGCAGGGGATGGGGTGTAGAGTGAGAGAGAGAGAGAGAGAGAGAGAGAGAGAGAGAGAAACAGAAAGAGAGGGTGGGGAGGAGGGTACGGCGAATCGCCATAACCTTTTATCACTTATCTAATTAGCCGTTTCATTTAATTAGCGATCTGAGAGGAGAAGCCCGCGATACGACCTCCCATTTTAACGCACGCGCTCACTTCATTTATTTTCGCGTCCCTCTCTCTCTCTCTCCTTCCCTTACTCCCTCTCTTTTTCTGCTCGCATTTTTATACGCAGATTTTACTTTCGATTTCGTACTTCTCTGTGTTTGTTGTGTTGCATTCTCGGCTCTGTTTATTTTTCCTTATCGTTATATTTGTTTATTTTTATTTCTCCTCGAGCCACTGACTACTTTGAATATCGCGAAAATAAAAAAAAAAATAATACAATTCGGCATAAGAAATGATTATTACGTTGAACGAAAATGTATTCTGTTGATTGGCGTAAAGTAAACAAATGATCCTCGATTGTTATCTTTATTACTCATTAATTATTGTCCTACGATGATCAGATTGTTTATAACTTTGCTGTAGCTTTGTGACGATTATTTCGAAATCACGGGAAATATTAAATAACAAATAACGTTTCTTAAATTTTCTCAAATGTTTTTTTAGCAAAAAAAAATAATAATAATAATTAAACCATCTAAAGCATTATAACGCTGGCCGAGACTAAAAACAAAATTTTCTACCATGGAATCCTTGGTTTTAGTTATCAGCCGAAAGAATGTTCTCACATCAAGCTAACCATGAAAAATAATAAATTTCATCAAATTAGCAGACACACGCGCATATACGGGATTAAAAATGCAACAGGAGCGAGAGAGAAAGAGAGATGCCTAAAAGTCGAAGCAATTAATCTCTTAACGCTGTTATTAATCTCGGCATTATCGCGTCGGTCAAACATAAAACGTTTGCGCATTCCCACACGTAGGCGCTTTTACGCGCCGGTTGCGCTATGCTCCGTTTGATAATAATTATTTGGCGCGTATCAACCTGCGGGCCCCGAGACTCCCGCATTCCAATTACGCTGACGAAGCGCTCGCGCGACTATAATTTTAATCGGCGCCCCGAGAGAGTGAGAGCTCGGTCAAGTCAGATAAGAGGACTCGGCGGATGAATCGAGGCTCTACTCGTACTTGCAATTAGCCATCCTCTTATTTATTCAAGCGCTTCTCGTATTGCGCACGCCTACAGAAACGGAGACGATCGTTATGCGGCTAAGGATATGACGCCACCCTTGTCCCTCAATTAATGTTCTTCAATCTTAATTTGATTATTTTTTTCAAATTTTTCCATTGCGTGATTATTCAAAATTGTCAATAAATATATTTATTTTTTTCATAATAAGATCTTTGTTACTTAATAGATATTTAATATTATAAGCAAATCGAAAAAGTTATCGAATCTTACTTTAACGAATCAACCCATCTGATGCGCAAAAAACATATTCAATGAACATCTATAATTTTTTTAGGAAAATCCTTAAAATAAAAACTTCAAATGTGTATATTTGTATGTATAATGAAAAACTAATAAAATCACTTACCTCGGTCGGATCAAAGATAGCATTTCCAATAGTTATTACAAGCAGCGTCACCTCACGAGTATTTTCAAGTTCCTCGGGTGGAGAGTAAAGAGCCTCGCTGACAAAATAGGGCGCGTTGCTGGTCAGCCTGAAAAAAAAGTTGATTCCGTGAGAACCTGCTAGTCTTATTAATACGCGTGTGCAAAGCAAATTATTTACGCTATAATCTCATTAAGACTACGTGTGTTTATATTTAAAAGCGATATTTTATTGTGCAATGCTCATTTGCCGCTTTCGCACGTGCACAGTTAAATAATATCAATTAACTCGCAAGTACGCCTGACAACAAAAAAATCTTATTAATGTTCAGCGTTATTAATGAGGTGTTCGCGCGCCTATCGTGGAAAGAAGAAAATTTATCACGTCATTTAGCAAATAAATGATCGGCAAAATGTTATTGAAAAAAAAAATATATTAGCCGGATTAGCGTGACGGTTAAATAAATAGCAATAATTCTAAACAATTTCTTCGGCTCTCGCTCGCCTGCACGTACTTATTGCTCTCTGTCAAATTAAACGAAAGCTCCCACACGTAACAATATCAGCTCTGGCATTTAAAAAACGGCAATCCAAAAGGCAGCCGCGAGAAAATCGCGGCAGCTCACACAATAACCCATATCCCGGGCGTGCTCGCGGCTGCTTAAGCGACCAAAATAACAGTGAAGAGATCAATCAAGCTCTGTCTCTCTCTCTTCAGCTCATATAGCCGGGCAAAAGTCGCGCGAGAAACGAATCGAGGCCGAAAGCAGGAGCTCGCTCTCGCGCAATAGGCCAGGGGGCTGGAAAGCTCGCGCTATAACTACAACAAATCAGTCGGCCGGCTGCCGCTAGGTCGGAAGTCGATTAATCATACAGCGAAATCGCAAGCCGACCCGTTTACGTCGCTCTCTTTTTCTAAGCGGAAGCCGGAGATATGTTCGAGTGCGGGGCCGATAATTATCGCAGCTCGATGATCCTCCAGGCCGCAGTCCATCTCGCTCCACCTCGTACTCTCTCTCTCTCTCTCTCTCTCTCTCGTGCTTGGCTTCTCCTCCTCCCGAGCTAATGATACCCGCACGAACTGTCGTTACGTGCCGGACTCGCGGTAATAATATTAATGCTTTCCAGAACTCCCCGCACAACTGAGAGAGGATCTCTCGGGGAAACCCTGTGGCTCTCCGAGGCTGCGTTGGGACATGCACGACTCGTGCGCTCTCGTCTTGTAAACAGTCAACGGCACGAGTACTGGTAATTTATTCTGCAAATATCAGCATGTCGCGTCTTTATTCTGCGATTCTCCGCTGGAACGATCGGAACGACTAATTTTTTACTTCAATTGCATATACGCCATATGATATGCGATATATATCTATGTGTGCGCATGTCTGTTTGTAATCGTGAATTTTTGTTAATTTATCAAGCTTCTCTTTCAAATTGATGTAGCCTGAATGAAAACTTTCTAATTCCTTAACGATCCTGTGTGAACGCAATAAAAATACAATGCCGTAACGGTATGTAAGCGCGCGGAAAGAACGAACGCTTCTTTTTTATGCGGGCAAGGTGCGCGCAACAGGCCGGCATCTCGATTATCTGTCTTTGCCGGTTACCATCAAAAACGGCCTGGCGCAGAAACGATTTAAACAAAAAAAGTGTTCCCCCGCTTTTCCCCCTCGGCCTATCAATACGTTATATTGCGATGTAGGCTTCAGCAACAGCAGCAGCACTGCAGACAGGCGGCATGCCGCTCGAGGCAGTGAATGAATTTCGCGTTATTAAATCGCGAACAGCTTTTATCGCCAAAAAAGCCGACAAGGCAGGCTCTCGTAAGCTGCGCGTACAAGGCGGTCGGCGCTCTTTCTCTCCTTCCCCCTCCGCGCCCTCTCTTTGCCTCTCTCGCGTATAATTCAACGGCGCATACGTTTTTGAGCTTTATTAGGCCGGCTTTACGAGTTGACAATTCCGGCGGACTGGAGCGCTTACACGCGCCCCGCATTGCCCTGCTGCCTCTCTTTTTTTTTCTCCAATCGGATTTTGAAAGTCGGCTATCGGACGAGCCGACGACCGTGCGGGAGAATAAAGAGGGGATAAGGGCGAAGTAGGGGGGGGGGTGAAGGCAAAAGGCGCCGCTGCGTCGTAAAAGCAGCCTCGGCCGATCTAATGGCGCTCGTAAAATCGAAAAGGTTAAGAATAAATACGTAAATCACCGATGCTAATTAGCCGCGAGTCGCGGCCACCACTACTCGCTCTCTCGCTCCCTCTTTCCGCCTCTCCTTCTCTTTCTGCGTGCGTGTACGTATATACGCGCGAGTCCAAGCGCACCGAACTGGTTTACGGCTGCCTACCCCCCCTCCTCTGTCTTATACTCACTGCAAATGCCTATTTCATACACACGGCTGTAGGTGCGTGAGTGGAAAATCCAATCGAGACTGGACACCTGATGGGGGATAAATTTATGAAAAGTCGGACAATTACTGTCGATCGATTGGGAAATCGGACGCGAGAAATCCTATTTCTTTTCTTCGCAGGACTAGAGTTTTGCGTTTAGCCATTGCAAAAGATGAATCTAATTGCAATACCGTGTGGCAATAAAGATTTTTTTTTAGGTGCGAATAGGTATATCGAAGAAAATTTCTTTGCAAATAAAAGAAATGGAAAAATATGCACGATTGTGTAAGTAGATAATGGCGAGGTTTGGTAAGACCGACTCAAGACGCTATCTCACAGGTTTGGAAAAATGATTCTAAATGAATTTCAAAATTTGCCTGATTAATAGGCTCATTTGAGTTTCCAAAACTGTTCAATGCAGAAAAGGTATTGCTTCAAAGCCAGGTTTTCAAGCGCTCCTCTTAATATTATATCTCATTACGAAATAAACGGAAACCCTGTTGAATAAAAAAAAAAATCCCACATCCAACAACCTACACCGTTGATCATCAAATCTTCGCAGCTGAAGAGCACACCTTTCGCTTCTTCAACTCCATTACATCAGAGTCGCTCTCGCAACGGCTCACCCATTATCATCAGCCATTCTCGCCGAGACGAAAACTCGTCCACATTGTGAAACGTCTCTCAGCGCAAATACAGACTCGCCAAGCTGTAGGGGAAATATATCTGAATAGTAGTCAGAGCGATGATTAATGCGCCTCTCTTAAACTGCGCTATCGGTTTCGCTCGGCGTATATAGCCGCTGCTACTGCTATGCCATTCCTCGGATCGGCTTTTTGCCCTCCGGCTAGCCGGTCAGCAGCGTCGCTTCTCTGTAGCCCAAGCGTCGTCGTCGACTGGTTCTCCCGTGAGTCCCCGTACTTGGACGGCAGATAACCGTGCCGAGGCATAGGAATCCTGTCTGCACTTGGAACGGCTCCCAGCCGAGCTCGTTCTCCGAACTGCCGCCTGAGACGCGACGGCAAATATATACCTTCGAGGGCGAGGAAGTTCCGAGGAATCGATTCGCACGACGACTGTCTCCACCGGTTGGGAAAGACGACTCTACGCGTCGATATGCTTTGACCGTATCTCGGAGATCTATGCGTGCGCTCTTGATGGACTCGCGGGAAAGGCTACTTATGTATCCCACGATGACAGGATGCGCCCTGCTTTTTTTTGGAACTAATTTATGATCGAGGGCTCGCGCTAATTGGTTTCTATTCTAACAACAGTTTTTATTCTAAACTAGCTCGTCCAAGTTAAACCAAGAGTCTTTTTAGCGCTAATAATTAGAACACTGCCGTATTGCCGCGTTGCTTTCTACACAACACCTGATTACCGAAGAAGAATTTAAATTGTAACAATTGCACAAGCAGTTATATTACGTGTCCAATAAATCCGAAGCTCTCCAAACAGCATAATCCCACTATACTAGTGAAAAAAAATATTCGAATCATTAGCCTCTATTAATTAAAATCTTCGCCACAAAAAAGAAAAAAAAAGAATAGGTATCTCCTTACGATCAACGCGCCATCAATCACTTATTAAGCCACATCGTCGCAAAGTAACCCCAAAAGAGATTCGATCGAGTGCTGAAAAGAAAGAACAAAAGAAAGACAAGGCAAGCTAAGCAGTAGCACGAGCGATTTGCCCCACTTGCCCTCGTGTGCCAAAAGAGCCGAGAGAAAACGAAAATTGAGGCGCGAAATAACGTGACACGCAAGAGCCTTGTCCCCCTTCCATCTCTCGACACCTGTAATGAAATCAATTTGGCAAATGGATAGGGAAGGAGGGGGGCAGAATAGCGACAGGCGTCGAAAAGACGGAGCGCGGAAAAAAGGACCCGCGCACCGCCGCGCCCTTCAGCCACGTGCGGACGATGACTCGTCCGAAATACACACGATGCGGATACAAATAGGAAAAAAAAAATAAGAGACGGAGGCAGGAAGGAGGAGAAGCAAGGGAGGAATTGAAAGAGTTGCGCGCCTAGTGCTAATGGAATCTAGTCGGCTTGGCGCGTAATGATACGCTTCGGCAGGCTTATACTGGACACCAGATGTGTCCTGCCAACGGTGTAGGCTGGATTAGTAGGCTTTCTCGCTTTCTCATTCCTGTTCTCTGCCGTTGCGCCAGTCGCTCAATTGATTAGACCTCAGGTTTTTGAATTATATGCATAGCGTACGCTAGGATGACTAGGACTTATTTTTTTTTCTCGCCGTGTTGACGCGTTTGCTCGTATGCGCGCAATCGATAGAATTCAATTACTTATTTTGTGCTGTAAATCGAAAATTTCCGCTTGATCACAGTAATCGCGTACGGCAATGACGACTTAGAATTATGGAATATCGACTGTAATGAGCTAAAGGAAATACGTCCTTTATTTTGACTAATGAAATTAACCTGTCAAATTTTCATTATTGGAATAATCTGTTTATTGGTGATTATAACGGTCAGGTCGCGCTGGAAATACTGCGATGTTAAATATGCATGGGGGTCGTAAGGCATAATGGCTGTACGGGATATTAACGAAATGACAATACTAGAATAACCAAAAATATCAAAGGGAGGCTTATATGTGTATTGCCGAGAGGATATTCAAACGCTCGAGGAGCACCAAGGTAGGAAGGCGAGAGAGAGAGAGAGAGAGAGAGAGAGTGAGGCCAACTCAAGGCCAACAATGAATTAATAATAAAGCCAGAGCGCGGCTGAATCGGCTCTCTCGCGCGGCTATTTGTCGATTTGAAATTCACATGAGACGCGCTCGCGCGCTACGAACTAGCTCTCGCGGAACGCGCGTATACATACATACGCGCGTCCACGCGTACGTGCATAGCCCCCTCCCCCCCTTCTCGCCACGCATACGTTCAGGCTCAAACACAATCACACACGATCTTGCAAGAGGCGTATGTATGAGCGAGCAAAAATGGGCGAGGTCGATGTGGAGGAGGAGGAGGTGGTGGAGAGGCGCCGCCGACTCATTAACCATATCGGCGCGCTTATTTATGTAAACTGCACGCCCTCGGTAAGCGCGAGAGTCGAAGTGGGAATGAAATAGAGAGAGAGAGGGTGGCGGGGAGATGAAGGAAGGGGAGAAGAGAAAAAATAAAAGCCAGAGCGGAGAAGAGAGCCAGCCAAGGGGTTATGCAACGTTCTCACGAGGCTGCGGGCGGCCGGTCACCGCAGCCTATACACACTCAGCCTGGCTTGTGCGCGCTTTCGCCGCTCGTATATGTACACCGAGTATATACACGTACGTGCCGACTTCCGCTCTGGACTCTTACAGCAAAGTTAGCGAGTCTCTGTCTCCCCCCTCTCTCTCTCTCTCTCTCTCTCTCTCTCTCTCTTTCTTTCTAACTTCTAATTCAAGGACTATAAGTAGTCTACCGCGGGACTTTGTATATACACGCTCTCGGGAGCCGGAAATGTCCTATACCTGGAATATGTTACGTTCTTTTCGAGCCTCGGAACAGCCTGCGGAACGCTTATTATGTCGAATTTAACCTGAACGACTCACTGACGTACTTTTGTAAAGGAAGTAATTTTTTTTCTTTCCTTCTTTTTTTTTGAGAGAGGGGGTCAAAGAGTGGATTTCGTCCTGATTGTTAATGAAGCAGTTCCAGGTACAATGTTTTTTGCTCGCGGTTTCGGCGTCCCACAGCTGTTTAAGATTGTGGTACATTATCACTATGGTATACATACATCAATCAAGTAGTGACAATTTTAAACTCTTGCGAGCGATTCCAATTTTTGTAGTAATAATGAAAAGTACACGTTGGACACCAAAGCTATACGCGTATAATGTATATCACATACAGTCCCCCATCATTTCACTCTACACACTTTATCAAATGAAATTGTTTCCTCTTTCAATCTCGAGAGAGAAGCTCTCGCTATTATTTTACAAAAATATATCACAAAAAAGTACATAATGGCCGTAGCCGTGGATTGCTGTACATTTTAAATGTCACGGGAAAGAAAATAACACCTCGATGTCATGGACGAAGCGACCCGCGGCTGTAGGTAGGGTAGGGGGGGCTGGGTGAGAAGAGCGCCCGCAGCGTCTAAATTGTACTTTTGTCTCGAGGAGTCTTGATAAAAGATGAGGAGAAACAGAGCGCGCGAGTTCCTGTCGTGGGAGGATGGGAGGGGAGAGCATGAAAAACGCATCGTCATTTTTCGAAGCAAACCCAAAGACTGAGAGAAAGAGAGAGACGATATCGTGCTAGCCTTAATAAGGCGTTACCAAGAGATCCTTATTTGTTTGGATAAAGGGCCCAGTGGACGGGAGAAAAGGCCGAGGGGCTTCGGTGTGGATATTTATGAAAAGCTCGAGCGTCGAAGGAAACGCGCTTTTTTTAGTACTCCTAGCACTTTTTCTCGACCTCAGCTAGACTCTCTATCTCTCTTGTTCTCGCGCAATGCTCCATTGCTCTCGCACTAGAATTTGCGGGCTGCTTTGCTACCGTTGCTGCAGCTACACTGCCGTTGCCAGTAATTTGCGGCAGTTGGACCAGGTCTCGAGCTGGTATACATCAGCACAGGAGAAGAAGGGAAATAAATGGGAAATGGTACATTGCAGCGTTGCTGGTGTGATTATTTGTGGCAACCGGCCACTTTTTCCTGCGTACTCGATTATCTCCGGATAATTCATTTGCATTATGCAAGTTGGAGATTCAAATTCGAGCTTGTACACGAGCGATACTGGATCCTTTTGTGAATTATCCATTGGTTAACGAGTCTTTTTATTTAACATGAATAACTTTTTTTATACACAAAAAATGGCTAAATTCGTTCAATTTAAAAGGATGAGAATCACAAAGTTGCATTTACGTTTACGAATAGAGAGAAAAAAAGCTCAAGAGGAATTGGTAGTCCTTGAGAAATAAAAAAAAAAATAAAGTGTCTACGTTTGTATATACGCGTGCACGCGCGCGTGTGTGTGTTGCCTAGCAGGAGTCAACTTGATAAAAAAGAGGCTCAAGTCCAGAATGATAAATCAACAAGCGCGAGTCAGGAAAGCCGCGAGAGAGTCCAAACTGACCCAAATCCCACGAGTCTCGGACAGTGTGTGTGTGTCGCCGTGGCTCCCGAGCGAATTAATAGCCCGAGCGAGAGAGACTTCCTTCTCGACTGCCCCGCAATTCATTTCCCGTGCGCTCTCTCGCGTGTGCCTCGCGGTTTCGTAAAAACCCTGCGGCTTTTGTGAGACGCGCGCACGCGCTACCGCTCATCATTGCTAAAAACGCGAGCGCTCGTAGTAATGCATCCCTCCCCCCCCCCCTGCCGGTGATTGTCCGACCGTTTCACGGAGCATTACGCAGGGAAAACGGGGCTGCGTGCGCGGCCAGTTTTGTCCACGGGATATAGTTTTGCATCGACGCACGGCCTTTTGACTTCTAAAGCGCGAAGCTATTTTCTTGTGGATGCTTTTTTTTCAAGGCTCGACGCGCTGGCGTAAGCGTAAGTGGACTTTGAGGGATAATACTCTTGAAAGTGGTGTAAACAATCGTTTTATTTCAATGTAAATTGGAATGAAGGATAAAAGCTATTACAACATGTGCAAATAACTGTAAAAAGGACGCGTATTGACCAAGCACTTGAGAACACTTGAAATCGATTGATCTGACCATCGAATTCATATACACTTGTAATAAGTTACCAAGCGTCCGTTTAAACGAATTTGAAGTTTTTTCATAGAACGACGAGCAAGTCAAGCCTCCAACAATTTTATTTAGACTTTCAATACTATCGCTTTCAACGATTTCCAATTGTACGTGTTTGCTGTGTCTACAATACCTAACAAATATTTTATGCTTAGAAATTTGATATCTATAGCAAATATTTGCTGTAATAGGACAAAAAAGAATATTGGATAACAGTAAACACTGGGTATTGATGGCTATCTCACATAAACGAAAAACAATTGACAAACACGGCTTCTCGTCTTCATTGTAGTCTCAAAGCATCCTGCAAGAGAGAGAAAGAGAGAGATAAAAAAACCGTAGAACCATCAAACCGTTTTTGCTTCGAACCGAAGAATCGAAAGAGCGAGCGCGAGCCGAGGGGGCACCCCCATTAACAGCATTTAAATGCACAAAACGCGGCCCACACGGCGCGCCACGCGCTCCACCCCGGGGCTAACGAGTAGCCGTTGGAGTGAGTTACGACCTCGCTATGTCCCGAGCATCTTCGCATACCACAGCGTACTCGTTGCGACGAGAGAGCAAGAAAGAAAGATCCGCGAAGCGCCACATCCGCTATTGGCACGCGATCGACTTTGTATTCGATCTGGTCTCTCCCCAACTATCGTTCTCTCTCTCTCTTTCTTCCGTTAATTGTAGCCCAACAAATTCTCATGGCTGAATTTGTCGCGGGCTTTGCTTTACGGTATAGCGAAGAGTGAAAGAGAGAGAGAGAGAGAGAGAGAGAGAGAGAGAGAGAGAGAGAGAGAGAGTTATATAGCTGCCAGGCTGAATTTCACGTCGACTCGATACTGACTCTTCAATATTTATGCTTCCTGCGATTAAGAATTATTATTTTCTTGTTAAAAGGAAATAATGAAGCCCAGGCACTCTTACGTTTATGGGTATATACGTGCACGTACGTCCATGTGTATGCCGTGTACGATGCGAGAGAATCGTTACGTGATTCATACAAAGTCTATGAATCTGAATTGAGAATAGATTATTCGCGCACGAGCCACGGAAGTATTAAGAAGCAACGCTCTCTCTCTCTCTCTCTCTCTTGCTATTCGTAATTACACTCGTATACCTGATTCATCTTGATGTGTGTGAATCATTTTATTCTACGAAGTACACGTGTTATTCCGACGTTGTTTCGATTAAAAAAAGAAAGAAAAGATGCAAGGTTTGTTTAATTTCCGATTTATCCAGAGATTGCGGTTGATTATATTGTTGTAATGAGCTTACGCGTTTTAAATTTTTATTAAATTCCCATTGAATTTATCACGGCGTTGTAATTCATGCATTTTTTTTCATCGCATAACGTAATCTTCGACGGACAAGTAAACATTTTCACACTCGACTTTTCAGTGCGCTAACGCGCAGGAAAAATTAATCTTCTCGAAAATCTCTTCCGTCAAAGCACGAGTCTCATAAATATTCGAGAGAGAAAAAAAAAGAAATATCAATTTTCCAAAGTACGGTGTTTAAAAAGTCATCAAGATAATGGCGCATTTACACACTCCGCGAGGATATATCTCTCTCTCAGTTCGTACGCAACAAACCATCCCTTTTTTTCGACACAACAAAATCCGACGCTCGTTTCAACGCCGCTCCGCACCCGAAATTTCATTTAACCGTATTGGCAAAAAATTGCACTTTAGAGAGCCCGAGTGCGACGACTCTCGACCTGTGTGACGCTCACCATTTAGCGCCGCGGTTCGACAAAGCTCTCGCGTCTGGCAAAATTTGTGCGAGCACGACACGAAAACTTAGCGATATTAAAAATGACGGAACACGCGGCGCATAGACTACGTTTTCCTCCTCCGTCTTTCTCCTTTACCGGTCTTTTTTTTTTTGTTCCTCCAGCTGCCTCGTACTTCCTCGGCGCAACCCACGCATATATAGACGCGAAGAAGGAAAAAAAAGTCGGACGGAAAAAAGAAAGAAAGAAAGAAAGAGAGGAAGGTAGATGGACGAGGGGCTACGGAGCAATGCGGAAAGTTGCGCAGACGGGAAAAATCTCGCGATAAAGGAATTTTTCATTTTTCATTAAAGAAACGTCGCCCGAAACGTAGTGCGCGCATTCGCGAGTGAGCCGGGAAAGAGAGAGAGAGAGAGAGAGAAAGGAGGGGTAAGACGTCGGCAGATCGGAGTCAGCTCTCTGCCTCTATCTCCCTCTTTTTCTCTTCGTCTAGTTCGCGTACGAGAAAACTTGAGATATTAAAGTCGAGGAAGTTGCCGACTGACGTGTTTCGCGTCCAACTTTGCAGCGGCGGCCGGAAATATTGCTAGGAGAAATTCATTTTTCACGTTTCCGCGCGCACGCGCCCTCTCTCGCTCCTCCCACCTTTTCTTTCTCATCTTTGTTGGATATTCGTGTATCTACTCTGCCTCTCCACCTACACCGATATACGACTTGCGCATACTTATTATACGGGGTATCTTATCTGATCGGGGCTCGAGGGATGATCCTCGCGCAATTATACATGTAGCGCGCCCTGCCACGCCGATTTCCCACGTTGCTGCGGTATACGCTGCACTTACAAATGAGCTGCGTATACCATCTACTCCAGTTTACCTTTAGATGTCTGTTCGTTATTGACTGCGCTAGGATATGTGGTATACACGTATCTAGGATGTTGTATACTTGAACGCATCGTAAACTGATCCTTATAGTTTGTTAGCTAAATTAAAGCCTTTGTTTATTCAACAAGTACATCATACTTTGGAACATTATAATTTTGCTTAGAAATGTATTTTCAATAAAACCTCTTTCCGAAAATCCCGAAGAAGATAAAAAAAGAAACTTCGCCTAGGCGTACGTACATAAATCACCAATAAATACGTAGGCAACCCAACGTTCAGCATAAACTAGAAGACAAACAAACCTAAGCATGTTTTCCTTAGCCCGAACATACGGCTCCATAAAACCTGGCTCCTGATTATATTACACGTAGTGAAATCATCGAGATCGTCTATAAGTAAAACTCGCGGCAACAGCAGCAGCGGCTTCTTGGATTCGCTCCTATGCCAAGTATAAATTTATTTAAATGACGCACTGACGTCCAACGACGATCGCACTCGTTTCCTTTTTTACTTCCTTCTCTCTCTCTCGCAACTTCTCTTTTCTTTTCTTTTTTTAAATCGAGAACGAGAACGACGATTATTTCCGGGCACTGTGATCGGTATAGAGTAGGAAAACTGGTTTTTCGTCGAGTCGTTACGTAAAGAAAAACACCAAACGAGGGCTGGTCTGGGCAAAAAAAAATCGCTTATGCCATACAGCGACACTCTGGCACTAGCTTTTGCTTTAGCTGATTTTATCATTAGCTACAGAAAAATATAGATGTATGCGCGTGCGTACTCCGTGACGATGATTTAATGTTTATTTCGAATTCGCTTGAGAAGTATGTCGATTTATAAGTAGTATAGGATCATTAATCTTCGCGTGCGTTAAGAAGCGGATTTATTCGAGTCTGGACATAAACAATTTGTTGTTTTTTTTTCTTGTTTTGCCTCTATACCGTAAACAGCTTTAATTTACGCTTACTCTTATTTATATACTGAAACGTCGACGTTTTTCCTTGTAAACACGACATTAAATCCAAACGGATTTCAGGCGTTATTGAATGCGACTGGGTGGACAGAACAGAAGCATTTGTTCGTCAGTTTCGATCGAGCCGAAGAACAGAAGTATACTATAAGCCTTCTGCTCTACTATCCGGTATATTTATACATCAACCGAGCGTGTTCTTTACGTACTATCCCAGAAAATTGCCGCACACACCTACTCCTACCATTCGACTCTATTATCTCGAATAACGATTTTTCTTCTTCATTGAATGATATTCGCTAAAAAAAAAAGCAGGCAGCGCATATGCCTCAGATATCAAACATCTGCAGCGGGATGTTTTGCAAAGAGACAAATAAAAAAATCGTTTCAATCAAAGATCCATTAAATCGAGAAAAAAAGCCGACATCTGGTCAGACACGTTGGAAAGAGAGAGAGAAAAAAAAGAAGCAAGCCGCGTACCAGCAATTTTCCCAGAAAATTACACATTTGGCGAGAAAAAAAAACGACTAGCTACGCCGCAAGGTGCGTCTTATCCGTTTGACAGCTCTCTTTCTCGAGAGCGAGACATTGAAAAGGCGCAAAGGGAGAGGTAAAAGAATCGCCTTCTGATGGCGCAGAGAGAGAGAGAGAGAGAGGGGGAGGCGCAAAAGCGAGGTCAACAGGCGCGGTGTATGGTATGGGGGAAGCTTTGCATCAGCAGCAGTGACGTTTTCCCTGCACAAAAGCCATCCGCGAAAGGCTTAATTCAAACGCGTCGATTTATACATCTCGCAGGCAATGCCCACAAGAGATGGGCAGAGCCTAGAAGTGCGCGGTGGCTAAGCTCGTTGCGCGCGCCACACATTGCCATGCGCTCGGCGTCCCTTTTCTTCTCTCCCGGGCCTTTTCTCCGGCTCGCGCGCACTCGAGCCTCCAGATGTTTTATGCATAATGCGCGCGTGCAAGTGCGCGCGAGCCCGAGTCTAACTCGTCGCTCTTTCTTTAGCGCCCGCGCGCTCGAGACTTCCTCCGCGCACTCATTGGGACGCCGCGAGAGACTCTACGAGGCAAATTCAACGACATTTTTCGCTGCAGCCTGCGGGGGCTATCCGTATATACCTGGCGCTTTATTCGCGGCTTTGGAAAGGAGCTATTGAAAACGCACGGCAAGTTATGGGAAAATTGAGTGCGCAAGGTAAGCACGCGAGGGTCGGGAGGAAATTTCAAAATTCTCGTTTAGCCTGTACGAATGCGAATTTGAAAAGTTTTACAATCGCTGAGTGTTAAATTATCCGACTTTTCCGGCTCTTAACAGCCGATCGAAAGGCAAAATAAGCCAATTCAAGTTTGTCGAGATGACACGCGATCAGCAGGAAATATGCCTCTCGCGCGCACAGTTCCAGCTAAGCAGACTCGGGGCCATATATACCCGTTTTCTCTCAGCAGCCAAGCTCGGCCGAGTCCTCGCGGCTGCGTAAAGCCGTCTACTTTGCCATTTGCCCGGCGCGTCTGCGAGCTCGCGTACATAAGCCTCTGCTGGACAAATCCATTCGCGCCTGGCGTCTAATGGTTCCATGGAACTCGGTAAACGAGTGAGAAAGCGAGAAACGGAGAGAGGAAGCGCTCGGGAGGCAGAGCTCAGGCCAATGACATCAGGGCGCGCCGAGGCGACACGCTCCCGCAGTTGGATATGCACGCGCCAGAGAGAGAGAGATACCGTACGTCTCTCCTCGTGTTCTTATAGCAAGCGCCTATATGCAAACGTACATGTGCTGGGCTGCTTTTTTCGGGCCATAGGTAATTTCCAAAATATAATTCCGGGGAAGGCAAGCCCTTGAGCGTGACGCTGCACAGCCGCGCCTTGGCAGAGAAAGCCGAGCAGATAACGTTAACTGCGCGGCAGCGAAACAATGAGCGCTACATTGCCTATTATACGACTGCTCCTCTTATTTCGCGTACATCCGCGCAAAAAAGCGGTACGAATGGCGATAGCGGCAAACGAGGTCTCAGCGACGGACGATCTTTCAGCGGACTCATTATGAAATATCGTAATCAGTCCGCTGAAGTATAATACACATATCTGGCACACTGCCGGCTGGAATAAAGAGCCCCCGATGAAAAATAGAGGACGCGAGCCGCGAGAGCGATAACAGCCCGTGACGAATTCGCGTCGATAATTTTGCGAGTCGCGGACAGGGTTAAAGATAGCTAACCGCTCCGGTTATTTTTCTTCTTTTCCGTCGTGTCAAGGCTGTTTACGCTTGTATTTCTGATGGGCTTTATGACGCGCGGTATGCTGAACGTTCGGCGACAAACAAAATTAGCCGAGTTTAATTGATAAAACGCCTCCAGCCTTCGACGTGTCCCTGGGCTTTTTCAGTTATTCGGGGCACGCCTGAAATGCGAGGAGCTTTTGATAACGCTTACGCGCGCGCTTTGGATTAAATTGCTAAATTTAGTCCGGATAGTGTGGCCCTTTTACATTCGCCGTAAAACACTCGGTTTTACAACAGTACCGCGCAGCTCGAGAAATCCTAATAAATCTCTACTCTACTACTTTACTTTGCAACAAATTCCAAGCGTATGGACGGAGAAGCAAAAAGTCGCAAAAATACGCGGAGTGTTCCGAAGGAGCGTGTATACAAGTGCAAAATTTAAAACGAGATACACATATACGCCAACGGCGTCACGCGCTCGCGAGCGAAACTCGTCTCATTACCGTTGGCTACCCTTCAATTAAAATGAAATATCCGCTCTTTTAATTCACCCCGCGCGATACTACCACTGCGCTATATAAACGTATCCATACACGACGCCCAACTCGCCTGTACTCGCGAACAGTCTACTTTTTGCCAGGGCAGCGAGTAAAAATCTGGAACGCTGGTGTCTAGGTGCGCGCGCGTGTAGACGCGTGCAGAGTCGCAACGGTATTAATCAATTAAATAAGGCTTAGGCAGACTTGTAATGGCCGCGCGACGGCCAAATAAATCCAGCCGCGCGAAATTGCAGCTCTCTCGCGCGCGGACGAACGACTTTGCCGCGTTAAGGGCAAAAAAGCGTATAATGCGCGCGGGCATACTCACCTATACGTATGAGGGAGAAAGAGAGAGATGCTCGATGTCGCGATTCGAGTCTGCGCTCGGAGCTTAGATTTCGTTGGGGGAAAATAAAATATCGGGTTTATGGCACGAGTTTGTATCTTTCGCGCGAGAGCTCACTCACTCGCACGCGCGCTCTCTCTCTCTTTCTCGCAAGCTATGGCAAGCTCGTTGCTGGAATACGTCGGCTTATACGCAACGCTAAAGCCGTATCTTAATCTTTCGACGCTGATATGTTTATTTCTTATTTTTTTTCGTTGATTAGAATGCAGGAAGTCGGAGGAACGAATGAGACTTTCGTCGACGAGTATTATTATGTGCCTTAGCTCTTTTGGCATATCGCTGCGGATATATACACGGGTGTATAGGTATACGCGCGCGATAAGAGTTTGTGGGAAATGCTTGGGATTTGAGCTTAGCTTTAATTAAGGGTTTTCTAAATTGCTATTTAACTGTTATTCCCGCAGATAAGGGATAGATACGCGTTGCGGGAATGTCGGAATTTATTTTGCTTTTGTCCGTTGCATTTTTGTTTGGTTGCAGCTGTTGAAACGTTCGATAGTACTGTGCTTCAAATGTTTCATCAGCACTGTAAATGATCAATTACTGTGCGTTTAATGATTCTTAAAACTCAAATGTACATTTTATTGCATATAGTTTTGATTCAGATATCATTTATACAACATTCAATTTTAATTAATTTATTTCATTACCAAAGGGCAATGATTAAATTTGCCTATTTTATACATGTGTATCAGTCACACATTCAGCATCATAAAAAAGAGGTAAATTCTCTTAAAAATAACCTGCCAAATATCAGCATACTTGAATAATTGCAAAATTTGTATAGAGGAATCAAAAGAATAAGCATGGCAACGAAAGCCAGGTATACATAGAAATTTACATTTTCCACTGTTGTCTAATTTGACGTAGCCTAAACGTTACGTTCACCCGCTACCTTCTCATGCCATCGCGTATACAGCTAGATAGAAGTAGAGAATAAGGGGTTAAGGGACGGAGGAGGAGGAAAGAGAGGTCCCATTATCTTTTTAATACACATGGCAGTCGGCGTCGGTGCACGCGGATTTAAATTACTTTAGAACTTTCAAACTAGATTGCCGCACGACATAGCCAGCTCCATAGGAGCTGCCTCGCGAGAGCCGCGCGCGCGCAACCGATCAGATCCATACAAATGTAATCACGACGGTTACACGGGACAAAAAGATGGCGCACGCCGCACAAGCTCGCTCAGCTAAAGAGAGATAGAGAAAGCGAGAGAGAAACAAGTAGAAGAAGAGAAGCAGAGGGAGAGAGAGAGGACAGACGCGTCATCCCGGATGGGACGGACACGCGGTCGTTTTCGAAAGAGACTGCACAACGCGCGCGCGCGCGCGCTCCTTCTCGTCCTGTATGCCGATCTCATGCCGACCTCCTCCACCTATCTCTCGCTCTCTCGTGCCGCGTATTAATGCCAGCACGATCCTGTGGCGCCGGCTGCCTGGAGACCGAGACAGAGATGACGGGTCACAGACTCAATTATACCCCCTTCCTCATCCCCCGCTCACCCGCGCACCAAGCCAGCGCGTACATAATACGAACGACGAGGACGAAGTGGAGGTGCATCGTAACAGCACCGGCGGGTCAAGTATGCGGAGGAGAAAGACTCTCCGCGCTCTCGGTTCGAGATCACCTGCGCTCCTCACCTTCGCTCTCCTCTACTCCCTCTCTCTCTCTCTCTCTCTGTCTCTCTTTCTCCTCGTAAGTGTCGTCCGTCATGATTTTCATCATGCCGTACCGTTAGCTCGTACTTTTTAACGACAGTCGTATATAATACTTTCTAATGCATGCAAAGACCTTCCTCTTCAAGGGAGACTCTGTTCGAAGATAGGTATATACGTATATGGGCAAGATGAGAAAAATTATCTTGCGCCTGTGCGAACTCTCGCGAATAGGTCCACCGGCTATTGCGACTCACGACTCGTGATGACATTCTTGATTGAGAAGTCGATCGTCGTTAAAAGTCGAGATTATTGCGACAGACGAAAAAGAAAGATCGGTATATTGTGATTAGAGATATTGGACTGAATTGGATATTAGGATGCCATTGATAAATTATGTGACCACCTATACCGTTACTTTTCTATCGATCTCTTCTATTTATAATCTAATATCGAATGCAGCCCTTAAAGTTATTTTCCAATTTTTTGATTAATTTAAATCCGACAATTTGATAATAAAGAGTTATTTCAAGCACTTTAAAAACGAAATTATTCTAATTTTATTCATTTTTTAATTAAATCTACTCGACTACGCTCTTAAAATTCTAAAATTTAAATTTCAAAGTCAGTGAATAAAGTCAAGTAGCAAAAAATCAAAATATTCCAAAAACACATACTTTTAGATGACCACTATACACCACAATTTATTATTTTCCCCGATAGCCTATTACGAATTGTGCACAATATGGGCGATAAACAAAATTAAGCCTCAACTCGTATCAAAGGAGGATCAATGACCTCTAGGACACGTGGTGAATTTTCAACGGTCGAGCCAAGAGGTCAAAGGCCCGGCTCGAGCACTAAACGCGTTATTAATTTAGAAATAAAGGACAAGCCAACGAATCGAGGTATATGCAAATAAGCACGTGCTATTCAGAGGACTCGGGGTGTAGTGTAGCAGGGGACTCGTGCGGAAAGCGCGACTATATATACGCGCCCCGTGGCCTCTTTCGACAAAAGCCCCGGCCCTGGCGGGACCGGCAATTACCGGTAGCCACTCTCTTTCTCTCTCTCTCTCTCTCTCTCTCCCCCTCACTCGCTTGTGCTATTTAGATTGCGACACGAAATTCAGGAAGCGCGTTTTTCACGGCAGTCATCCGGCGTATCCCGCAAGCGGCCTGCCCGATACTTTGCCCGAGCATTGACACGCGGATAGAACGGGTGTCCGTAACGAGCGGCAACCGCCCCCATACCCCCGTCAAACGACTCGTATTCTCAACCCACTCCTCTCTCTCTCTCTCTCTCTCTCTCTCTCTCTCTCTCTCTCTCTCTCTCTCTCTCTCTCTCTCTTTGCCCTTTTTTGGTCCCTTGTGTTCGGGGGGGGAGAGTTGTGGGGTGTGGGCGCGGTGGTTTTATCTTGGAAGTGCAGGAGATACGTAAGGGCATTAATTAGTCAATTGCACTGGTCTCGTTTTTGGATTTGTGGACGATTATTGTACTGTGGGTTGATTTGTAGTGTGGTCGGGGGGTAAGGGATTTTATTTAAGTTTAATTACTATTTTCTTTAAATAAACATTGAGAATGAATGTTAATAAAAATTTGTACTAAGAATTTAGAATTTTTGTTTTTCAAATACTTAAATATATTTTTTAAATATTTATTTTATGGCATCAAAGCTTCTTAGCATTCAATTAAGCATAACATACTTACGTATGAATAAAGGCTTTTTAGTGTCTGATACACTGCGGACTTTACTAAATAATATAAGCTTTATTCTCATTTATCTTAATTATAACAAAGTATTATATCGGTATAAAGATCTGTTAAAACATTCCTTTTTCAACAGTTTTTGTATTTTCGTCGCAATTACTCCATTTTCAGAATAATGAACTAAAAATACCAAAATATTAAAAAAAAGAGGAAAAAAAGCAGATTCAAAAGAACGATATAAAACACGAAATTTCGTCCCTGAAATACATGTCTTTGTAAAGCCATTGAAAACAAAAGTATTCACGATAGTATCAGCAGCGTCGCTCTCTCGACTTCAAAAATCAGTTTTACGTAACGCGTAATGACGTTCGAGGAAGGCATTTTTGCCGGGGCTAAACACAGCCGCGTGCATTTTTCAAAGTCTCCCTTCCGTCGTATACCCTCATATGCGCCTATATACAAGCGTGAAAGTAAAGTACAAGATAAGAGACAAAAATATAATTTCAACGTAGACAATAATCGCACCCAGGCGAATTGATAAATACGCATAAATCACAAGGAATCACACGCGAAAAAGAGGGAGAGACCAGTTTGTTTTTCGCAGCAATTACCTTGGGATAATCTGTTTTCCAATACGTATCCTCTTCGCGCGCGAAATAAACTTGTTACTCCGCGCCGTCATGTAATTAAGAGTGTCGTCTGTATGGTACACGTACAACGATAGAGAAAGAGGTCTGGGGAACGCACGGGTCGACTCTCTCTCTCTCTCTCTTTCTGTGCGTCTGCCGCGAAAATATCAGGCCGTCTAATCACGGCAATCGACGCAGCTTGGCATTAATTCCGCTACTTAATAATTTGCCCCCTGGCTCTTATTGCAGAGCTCTAGCGGCTGTGTGCACAGAGAGCAAGAGATGGAGAGAGAGAGAGAGAAAGCAAAAGATCGGCGAGCCGAGTCGTCCGTTAGGCTCTCGATGTCGATAATTCATCGTCGCGATATGAATTCTTCCGTGGCGATGATCGCGTGATGGACATAGAAAAAAACGAGCCGAGAGCGAGTTCCACCCACGCCCGTTGTTTTTATTAATTTACTATATTCTCATTGAAGCAGCTCGATATAATTAAATTCTTTTTTACATACTCGTATCAAATGTAGATGTATTCAAACTTTGAGTCAATAAAATTGTACAGGGCCAACGTTCTATGGTCGCGTACAGCGGAGTATTTACAGATAGCTCAAGCGTGTCCTTTCCATAAAGTTTAAAAAGGTCTGGCGCAGTAACCGATATCAGTCATCAAATTCGTCCTCTCTACAATTTTCCAATTACACTTTCCCTCGTTCGAAAACACTTAGGTTTTACAAGAATATTAGCTTGTCAATATAATCAGTTGGAAACTGTAATTTCTCAAGTTTCTCGATCTATAAAAATCGCAAGTTCGAAAGTCCAACTCTCAATAAACATCGAGGAATAGAGATAGAGACAGATGGGGGGGGGGAGAGGAGGTAAGGGGGAGCTGTTTACCGAAATAGACGTCAGTTGTAAAAGAGGCAAGTCTCTCTATTCCAGGGGGCCGTTGAAGAAAGAAAGAACGAATAAGAAAGGTAAGTTGTAAGTGCAGCAGGAGCAACAGCAAGTCGAGTTGCAGGCAATTTGAAACTTCCAGCCGGGCGGTGCCGTTCGCGGAACCGTTTGCACTAGCACACGGGAGAGAGAGAAAGAGAGAGAGAGAGAGAGAAAGAGTGCACTATACTCGTAGCCTAGCCAGAAAAACACTTGGACGCGTTTGGTATAGGGTCTCTCGCAAACTGCTGGCCCACATATGGCACGCAACGCGCGTGGCCCTGCTCTCTCTCTCTCTCTGTCTCTCTTGAAGCCTAGGTTCTCCAGCTAGGTGCGTGTGTACGCGCGACGAGAAGGGAAGAAAAAACGAGAAGTGAAAGAAAAATCGCTTCTCTCGGCCTCGGGACGATCATTACGCATCCGTTGGCTCGTTTATCGCTCGTCGTCGCGACGCTCGTCGTTATACACTTTTAACTTTGCGTGCTTGCGCACTTTTGCCTGTCCTCTCTCTCTCTCTCTCTCTCTCTCTCTCTCTCTCTCTCTCTCTCTCGAGTGCGTGCGTTTTCTTGGACACAAAAGACTACGTATACGGGCAATGTTGCAGCCTTGAGACCGTACAAGCCGTAAAAAGAGATCTGCGCTCGCTCGCTCCCTGCGTTTTTCGGCATTTTTTTAGGGCCTCACTCAGCAGCGAAAATATTTCTTTTTAACCGATACGCATACTCTCGCTAGTCTTCTTATTAACTCGTACTTTTCATTGTCAATTATAGGCCCGTGCCGATGATTGATTTTAAATGGTCGCGCGGCCGCTGAGGAGGCACACCGGCGAGGAGAGCGAGAGAGCAGGCCCCATTTCGTCTCTGGAAAATTGTATCTCGTTTAACGGAGAATTACATTCGATTATGGACTCTCTTTCGAAAGCCGTATAAAGCGCGCACGGGGAATTACTGGACTGCGCCTAAGCCTAATGTATTCTCTCCTGCTCGGGAAGAAAGAGAGAGAGGCCGCGTTAGAAGCTAATTGTTTATTACAAGCATTTTCAGCGGTGCAAGCATTAGTCACTTTTAAAAAGACGCGATTTAATTACTGTTGTTGTCTAATGCTCCCCACCGGCATTTGTCCGTCTAATACTAATGTAATTGGCATTAAAATAAATATGACAAAAACAACGATTTAACCGCTTGTAATTGACATCGCGCACGTTGTGCATTTCACAATGCGCGTAGCACTTTTTAATTGGCTTTAGCGAGAGAATGAGTAAAATGAGGAGAAAAGGAAAAAAGGCTCGTTTTCAATTATGGAGATAAATTAGTTAAAATACGCGGTGTTTATAAATTAACTGGACTTTGAATTTGGGACAAATATTTCAAAGATGTAATTTGAATTAAATAAGTAATATAACGTGAAATGTTGGCTAAACTATTTCATTTTTTTTTGTAAAATACACGTTAGATTATCTTTGATTCGCGACGAGTTATTAAATTAGTAAAAATACAAGTGAATATTTAAATTTATGCCTTTTTCGCCTGCAATAGAACTACGTGTGTCACGCAAAGTCCATTAGCAGCCATTACTAGTTTCAACATTATTATGATTAGGTAGACGTTACATGGTTGAAAGCAAAAAGAAAAACGCAATAGTTAAATGAAATTGCCTTAGCCGAGAGACAGGGAATTTCAAGCTCTACATAAAATTATACGTTTCTTTCTTTCTTTCTGCCTTTCTTTTTTTTTCCTGTTTTTTTAAATATTCCTGGAAAATCTCGGAAAATTTGCAAAACAATTATCGAATTCTTTTGAATGTAACGCTTGCGAATAACCAGCGCGCGCGCGCACCGGGTAATCATGAAATTTTTATCCGCGTTTTTGTCATTTCAAAATTTCAATAATTGGCTAAATTATCCCTAATACGAGAGAAGCCTTGTAAAAGTGATTTCGTCATCGCAAAAAGACGAGGAAAAAGTCGAGATTTTTCAATGCATCCAAGTCGCGGGGATTCCGGGAACTATCCTATAGACGGAGAATAGAAGTCTCGTTTAAAACAGTTTTCGCAATGGAAGACAATTAAGTACTCCTTCACACATGCAAATGCGCCGCAATAACTTTCCCGCATGTGCGAATGAGCCGTAGAAAGCGAGCCATGGCCTTACATATACATCCGAGCGATGCAGCAGGAGGAGGTCGAGGTGGAGAACGGCTGCCTACCCACTAGAGCCCACCGCTTGGCTATATGCATACACGTGTGAGAAAGCCCCGTCTCTTGTCATCCACATACACACGTGGCTTGTTACCTGCGCAAACGTCTGCGTGTATGGCTGTCTGAGCGCGCAATATAATCGGAGCCCGAATTCGCGAAAACACGAAGCAGACAGAGCTATCCTCAAACTCGTTCGCGCGCGTATTTCGCGAATTCCGCTGGAGGCGCGAAATCTGGTTGCAGAGGGACTCAATCTTGCCGAAGCGTCTCCCTCTCTCTCTCCCTGTATAGGCGAATGGGTATGTGTTGTGGACTGTCAAAAAAATCGCTGATCGCGCAGGGGGAAGGAGGGGTAAATTAAGCAGGCGCGAAGCACGAGAGGCGTCAAGCACACGAGCTCGCGAGTCTTACAAGCTTCTCAATGCGCGTGTACACATCGGATAAATTGGCCGATCCACGTGAATATTAAGAGAGAACTTGCGGAGGAGGAGAGGGTGGGGGAGAGCGAGCAAGGGGGATCTATCTCTCTTTCTCCGTCTCTCTCGTGTAGTCGACTATTCTCACGGCAACGGGTTGCCGGCGAGTTGGTTACGCGACCCAGCGCAGGAGAGAAAGAGTCGTAGTATGTATGTGTGCGAGTGCTATAGTAGAAGCGGCGGCCGGTACGCTGCCGAGCGTCGCGGCACTCTCGGCTCTCCCTCCCGCACCGCGCTTCTCCTCCTCCTCCTCCACCCCCTTCTCTCTATCTCTCTCGCTCCCGGGAGAGCCCGGCTAATGAACACAAAACATGTCAACAGCCGTGGGAAGCTGCCGCGAGCGCACGGCTGCTGCTGCTGCTGCAGCGGGTGCCTTTGCTGGGTAGCACGCCTCCTTCTCTCTCTTTCTCCCTTGTGCTTGCCGGCTGCGTTGACGCTTTATCGAGAATGCCAGGGCTGCCGAGAGAGAAAGAGAGAGAGAGAGAGAGAGCGCGCAAGAGAAAGAGGGAGAGAAAGCTGCTTTTATATACGTGAGATTCTCTGGAGGAGAGTTGCATTCGAGGAGAGGGAGGGAACGACCACGGAGAGGACGATGCTGAAATTCTCTCTCTTTCTCTCTCTCTCTCTCGCCAGCAGTGGTTGTCGTGTGTGCAGCGGCGTTCCTACCGCTCGCTTCTTTTGCCCTCTTGCCAGTGTCTACTCTCTCGCGAATTTCTACTTTTTCGAAAGATTACGGGACGAGCCGAGAAGCTCGATTGGGGACTGGCTGATTTAATCAGCGTTTAAGTGAAGATGACCCGTACGGGCTCGACGTTTATTTAAGCAATGCTATATTTTAATTAATTAAACTGACCACGGGGTAATTGACGGTTAATTTTTTATAAAGCAGTTATACCTTATAATATGGGTGACGGGCTATTAGGGACGAAAAGATGTCTATCGAATAATGTTGATGACCATCAACTTGTAGGCGAAAAATTCATAAAGGGCAATTGGGCAAACAGCGTCGACGAGTCGCAGGTTTGTAAATTCAAATTATTCATTTCGACTTTGGAACTATCTTGCCGCAGCGGTTTAGAGGCCGCCCTCGAGTGTTTCCGCTCTTGCGCGCAGTCAAATATAATAAAATAGCAGCAAAGCGAAACTCAAGACGCGCAACGAACTGCCGGGCTATAGATCGAATAATGAAATTTACCATCCGACAGGGGAGAATAAGAGAGATACTGGGCGTTAAACTCTTTCTAATTTCACGTTGAAATCCACATTAGCGTCAAACTTCAAGCGCGCCAGGGCGTTTATCGAGCGAGGAGAAGCCAGTCAAAAAGGAAGGATGCAGAGATGGAAAAGTATAGCTCGTCTTATTTTTTCCCCCCTACACGACTATAATAGACTTGCCGTTTCCCGTGCGTTGTCTCGACATCGGCCAAGTTAAATTTAATTGGACAGAGAGAGAGAGAGAGAGAGATGGCGAAAGAAGAGACTTAGGGCCCTTCGGCGCAAAAAGCATAGCGGTGGCGGAGAGGGCGGTAAGCGTAGGGCTGTTTATCCGGGCTAGCGCGAGCGAATTGATGCCCGAAGGCGCGTATGCGCCATACGCCGGCGAACAAAGCCTGGAATTACAGCCGCGGCGACTTTATGCTCTTTCCCTCTTGCGAAAAGTTTATGTCTCCATAAAGCGGGCGCGCGCGCTGTGCACTCGCCGATAAGCTTTCCGCTGCACTAAAACCTTAGACGCACTTTTATACGTGTATAGGCGCGCGTACGTGTACGTGTAGACCCAAAGGCTGCTGCTTCTGGCAAGTCAGGCAGCAAAAAAAAAAAAAACAAAATAAATAAAGAGTGCGCGGAGAAAGTGTACGAAAAGATTGCGTTTTCGCCGTTAGACAAGCCCCCCGTACAGCCTCGGACCATCGGCCCTCCTTCCATTGTCCATTCCGAGCGGTATGGTTTTTGTAAGCTCTCCCCAGTAGGCCTGGGTAAATACGGCTATGAGCGTTTTGCTTTTTACCGCGTTCGCGCACACGTCTACGGGCGATCGTTTTGTGCGGCGTGTGTGTAAACGCTCGTGCGATAGCCGGGCATAATTCGCGGAGGAAGAAAAAATAAACGGGCGAGAGGGCATTTCGTTGGATTAATTTCCCAGGCGGCCGATTTGTTAATAGTACGCCCGATAGCACAGACAGAGCCACACGCACACAACACATGCAGACACGAACGCGCGGCTAATTTCAAACGCTCATTTCTCTCGAGCATCCAACTCCTTCTGAAAGCCGCGCACGTAGCATCTCTCGAGATTAGATTCTCAGTCCCAGAAAAATTGAAATTAATAACAAAGCTCGTCGGGTAAAGTCGGGAGGTCTTATTAATAGCCGATCGTATTGCACGTAGATATATATACGCTCGGGAAGCGCACAAGCGAGTCTCGTCCAATTAATTAAGCAAAGCAACGCGATAAACGCTCGAAAAACACAGGTCGCCGGAGATGTTAACTAGCCGAAGGTGGCAGGTTGTTTGGCAGCCGGCGACGCTGCGCCGAGGAAGAGAGCGAGCTTTCCAGCCGTAATTGTGCCATAAATCTCTGCGCCAGCGAGCTCATCTCGGCCGCACAGGCGCCGCGTATTACAAGACCCGGAAATCGGCAAGGCATAGCATCGCATTGGAAAGGCAGATCTGCTGGTCCTTTAATTTCTATACGTCTATACGTAACAGCATATGAGGGTGTGCAGCAGGTCTCTATAATGGCTCTTACCATGGCTTTCGACACCTGCGCTCTCGTTGCAGATAAAACGCTGCAGGAGATCGGCGCAAACTCTTGCTAAATCCGCGACGTAACGCTTGCACGTGAATACATAGCTACTGCTCTCTTTCTCTTTCTCGCGATTCCGAGCTGTCTTACTCTACATTGTCGAACACAACGACTAACTGTCGCATTGAAAAATGAGAAAAATCACGATCGAGTATAAAAGGCAATGCCAGCGAGATAATTTAGAAGGTAATCGGAAAGTTGCAAAAATATATTATTTTTTTCTTATTCGTACGATTAAAACGTGCACGATTTTTCCCGGCAATCTCAATTATTTCAACCGGCTGTTTTTCGTATTGCAAAAACGAATTAACATATTTTCTGGATTAAGCGGATAGATAGGCAAATAGAATGAGAAGGTGCGTTCGAAAAATAGATTGATAAATACAGCGGCGTCGAATTGACAGTATAATTTTGTGATAAACTTATTTTGAAAGAAAAAAGGCAGTAGCGGAAGAGAAACTGGATTTTGCCGGCTTGCCTCTAAATATGCGACTGGTTATCATTTAATAAATTCAAAAACAATTATCAGTGACAAATGATTGGTTACAACTTTCTATTAATAAATACTTATGATTGATTATGTCTGATTGGCTAAAAATAATCTTATTTATCGGTACTGGTTATTCGAATGAAAAATCAAATAGAAAAGTTGACGGTATTACTGTTACGTGCATCAGTTGAAACAAAAAATCATTTTCAAACGGTTGAATCTTCCGTTTATTGAGCTTTAGATGATAATCGAAAGCTTTTCATTACTTATTTAGATTCTTTAATAAAATAA
The DNA here is from genome assembly GCA_030522585.1 of Anagyrus pseudococci. Taxonomy (NCBI): domain Eukaryota; kingdom Metazoa; phylum Arthropoda; class Insecta; order Hymenoptera; family Encyrtidae; genus Anagyrus; species Anagyrus pseudococci. Next base: position 32,628 of record JAPYYQ010000285.1, read on the forward strand.
AATTTATCAAAATCCTAAATAATTCCTATACGTGAATATTTTATTATACACGAGAACAACCAACAAGTTCCAAAACATTATCGATCTCATAATAATATTTTTCTCAAATATTTTCTCATTCAGGCATTTGACATCTATAACATGTCGCGTCTTCTCGCTCCACATAGCCTAGCTAGATACGAATACGATGCGGCCATATCGCTCAGTTTTCGTTAAACTCAAGAGCCCATGAGCTGCCTGGTTACCACAGCACCTCTCGCGATCCGGTTTTAGAAAATCGATCCTCTCTCTTGGCCCTTCTCCTCCCACATACTTTTTATTTTTCCCCAACCCCGTCGTTCTCTTTTGCTTATACGCTCTCCTGTTTTCGCAACGTATACACAAACGGGCGCGAGCGATAATAACGCGTTGCTTTCGCGCAAGTGAAGAAAGAGAGAGAGAGAAAAAGAGTGCGCTCGGATAATTTCGAAGGAGACGTTGATCGATTGTTTCTTCTCTGCACCGAGCCGCGCGTCCCAAAAATTGTGCCAGGAAATTGAATTTCTTCGACGAGCCGGTTCGCCTCTATACCGTGGCGCACTACGAGATGTATATCCTGGCGAATCCAGGCGAGGAGCGAATAGAGAGCGGCCGAAGGAGGTAAAAGAGATAATAAAAAAAAGTGGGGGGGGGGGGGAGTCGAGCAAACGTTGGGCCCACGCTTTAAGAGGGGGATGCTGCAGAGGCGGAAGGGGGAGCCAATCTGATATTTTTCTGAGAAACGTCATTAGGCCGCGGGAGGCCGGACAGAGAGAAAGAGAGGGAGAGAGAGAGAGAGGGGGATGGGCGCTTGCCGGCTCTGGCGCGCGCGCGCGCGGGGAACACGTCATTCCCCTCTTAATGGCGAAGAAATCGAATTTCATGGAATTTCAAGGCACCATTATGGCCGGGGGGCTAATAAAGATCCCGTTGATGCGTCGTGACGCACTGCGCGCCCGATGATAAATACGACTGCCATAAAACGCTCTTGGGCCCTCTCTTAACTCCCTCTATCTTTTTCTCTCTCTCACTCTCTCTCGCTTTTTCTCTTTCGCTCGCTTGTCGCGCGGCACAGGACCTCATCATCGCATTAGACGCCTTTTATAAATGTGTGTATTACGTCGAGCTTGCGCGCACTTGTATACAGACTGGAGGGCATATGCAGCGTTCGACGGGCGCGCGCTCAGAGCTAATTAAACGATCAATTAAATTTTTTCATTCGATCGTTCTCCTCGCCGAGCTTATCTCTTTTATAGAAACGCACTTGTGGCGCATGGGAGCTATAAAGGAGCGCGCGAGTGTAGAAGGCAACATTATCGTTAGTGGGAGGTCGAGGGTAATATCGGGGACGATAGAGCCCAGCTTTCGACTGTTTACACGAACGTTTTCGTCGTCGTTACGGAGGATGAGATAGATACGTTAAAAATAGCCACGGCGAGACAGAGACGCGCCCTCCGCGTGGATGCGGGTGTCCGTTTACATTTTATTCTGGATGCCTGAACACACACGCACGCACGCACGCGGCTATGTATACATGAGCTTAGCGCGAGAGTTGACGCGAGGATGACTACACAAGGCGTGTTTACACGGCCATCTCTGGACGACGAGGACTGCTTATACGCCCACGCTCGTAATCCGAGAATCTCGTATAAATCCATCAAAGGCACTTTCTCCCAGGCTCTCGCTGTCGCAAATTTTTGCCTAATTTACCGGTTTTACTCGAGTAGAACCGGGCCCATTTCAGTCGTGCGCTTTACGTATATAAGAATCTGCGCGCACTCGAAAGTCCGTGCACATGTATATATTGAAATGCATTTGGCGCGAGGGTCCGGTCTCTCTCTCTCTCTCTCTCTCTCTCTCTCTCTCTCTCTCTTTGGGGTTATTGAGTTTTAGCCAAATCTTTATTTTCCTCGAGGCGTAAATAACGCCACGGTTTCGCGCTTGCGATAAAACAACGTTTGCCATAAAACAGCTGTAAATTGACGATGTTTCGCTCGCGCGCTCGAGAGAGCGAGGCTAGCCCCGCGCACCCCCGCTGTATTTTCTGCTCCTCGTACCAGAGCCCAGCCGGTGGAGTAAGCCAGGGGGGGGGGGGAAGGGATTTACAACCGGGATTTTTCTTGCTCTCGCAGTCGCGAGGTCCACCCGGCGACATTAGTGCGGCTGGGCCTCGTACTAAAACCCTGTTGGGGCCCCGAGAGAGGATAACGACCTGAAATTTCCGCGGGGCCATTCCGCATGTGAGCGACCTATCTCCGCGTCACAATCGTCCATCTCACTCCCTCTCTCTCTCTCCCTCTTTCTGCCGAGGGAACGGGCATTAAAGCGGACTCGCCGGACGAGCAGCGTTGTAATTCAAGCGGACCGGGCAATTTAAGCGATATACTCCCGTGCTAGATCGCTACCACCGTGCCCACTCCCTAGCTCCCCCCCGTTCTCCTCCTCCTTCATGTCCTTGGCTGGGCTCGCGGCTCTATCAAAATCCATTTGGTTCGCAGGAAAAAGAGCGGGCAAAAAGTGTGTATACGCAGAGCCGGGGGGAAGAGGGGCGCGCTCTCGAGCAAAAAGTAGGGGGGTCGCTTATCCAACTGGCGTTGCACTTGCGGCAGCATCAGCGGGCAGCTCTCGGTCCGCCGCGAGGAGCAACCTCAACATCGTTTTTCTCCGGCGCCCGCAAGTGTATTAATCAGCCGGAATCCGTTAAGCTACCGCGAGAGTAAGAGCGAGAGGGACTGCGCCGGCTTATCTTTCATGCACCGGCGAGCAAAGTGTATCTCGACCGCCTCCTCCTCCTCCTCCTGATCTTGCTCGCCCGCTCGTCGAAGCCTCGGCTCCCTGGCCCCTCTCTCCCTTTTCTCCTCACTCCTTCTCCTGTATAAGCGCGCTACCGGGCACAAAGTGCCAGGGAAGGCGCGCTCGCGAGTCTATTTCTAGCGCTAGCCAAGTCGACCCGATCGGCCGAGCCGATAAGCGGGCCCTTATTAGGAGAAGCCTTACAGATGTACGACACACGTGTATCTCTCCACGGCCTGGCGAGATCGAGACTGGCCCCTTTCCCTTCTCCCACCGAGCTCAGGTGTGCCTGTATCTGTGTGTGCGCGCTCGCTCGCGATCTCTTTGTCCCCGTGGCTCTTTGCTCCCCTTTTCCAGAAACAAATGAAAATGTATACGCGGACGTGGCGGGCGCCCATATGGACACCGTTACAGAGATGTGTGCGCGAGGGTATGTAGGTAAGGGGACACAAGCATCTCAACAGAGATGCGCGAGTCGAGATGTCGCGTGGTTAAATGTGCTCTCCCCGTTTGCGATTTCGTTTCTTTTTTCCCTCTCCCCCTTCGTTTGCCCATGCGGATACAGGTTGAGCGAGCTCATTGATGCCGATCGCCGATTGCGATAGCAAGCCCTTCCCGTCGATTCGAGTATGCGCGAGCGAGCGAGGGAGTAGGATGCTTTCGATGCGAGGAATTGGAAACGCGGAGAAGTCGTTTACGGCTTGTTCTCGTCGCCAGAATATCCGACTCGCCTGGGTAATCGAGATCGCTTGGGAGTGAGTAATCGTCCGATTCTTTGCTTTCTTTTCGCCTTTACTGCGCACCGCGGCTCCGAGATAATAATGATCGCTCCGAGTGAGCTTTTTCGCATCAATACATAAGGATCGCTTTGGAAGTACTTCTGATGTATGAAGAAAAATGGGTAATCTGGTAAAACTATATACAAATAATCAACATTTCCTGCATAAAAAAGAAACGAGGGTACGTAAATAAACCATAATCGTATACGCAAAACTCCGAGCGTACACTTTACTTCCAGCCGACCGCAGCGAACGATCGCGACTCAAAGCTCAGGCGGAATAGAAAGTGCGTGCGCAGATAGGTAATCTGGAAAAAAGCTCAGCCAGCGATACCAGCCGACCGCACACGTCAGGTCAGCCGATTCGCGGTCCTGCAAGCTCCTTGACGCGGTCGGCGTATAACCGGCCGAATAATTTAGCCCAGCGGTTTTCCCTTCGTATATCGCGGGTATACTCTCGAGAGCTGCTCGCTTTCGTTTAGCATACCGATTGCGGTGACGTTTCTGGCTATCGACTCGAGATAGGCCTTAAACACGCCTAGCTCCGACAGTTGACGCGCTTGTTTAAATGCCGACGAGAGAGGCTTAATTCCTCGACTGAGAGGGGATATATTGGATAATCGGTATATACCGGGCGAGCCGAATTACTCGGGATATACCGAGACAGGCGTATGATTACGGGAGACTAATTATTATGGTCAGACGGAAAATCTCTGATCATTTGTACGCTATTAGGATTTCTTTCTTAACCTGGCGTATCGAGGCCCGGCGCACCCGTATAGCTTAGGCTTAATAATAATGGTCCGTATAATTTTCTCTCGGTGCGTAGAAAGTTATTCAATCCTTGAAAAGACTGATTCTAATCGGGGAAAACTACACGCTGTTATTATCCGGAAATTTTTTTCTCCAGCGAGACCCTATCTCGAATCTTTTATTTACATTGTGTGCTCGGGGTATTTATTGCGCGATCGGAGCGATAAGATCCAAGGAATAATGATAAAAAAGACGCCTTTCAATGCACATCTTGCAATTTACTCGTTTGCAAGATGCAAAAATGAAATATCGATATAATTAACATGTGATTTGTGGCTTGGATATAAATATCAGGCGAAATTGATATAAATAATTGTAAAGCACAATACGGATTTTGATGAAAGAAAATTAAGAGAAAGAGCGTGCGACGCGGCCTAGAGCATACGGTAGATCTTTCGAGTAAAACGGCCGTACAGGCAAGATCCCATTCATTCGACTTGAAGTAACTGCACTTTTCAAGGACTAAAAGCTCATATCCACTTGATGTTCATTCGACGAAAACCACGTCTCTCTATCTCTCTGAGTGGCAGTGGAGAGAATAGTCGCAGAGGGTCGCGGCCGCACCCGCGCGCGCAAAAACATAATCCCATCAACATATAAATAACCATAATGACCCCTCGCCAAATTGTTTTCAGCTGGCGTCACTGCAAAATCCCCTCGAAAATTCTCAGCGCGCAACCACTCTCTCCCTCGCTCTCTTTCACGTGCACGTGTGTCTCTCTCTCTCTCTCTCTTTCTCTCTCTCGAGTTAGCTCACGTGTGCACTGGAGCTTAGCCACGACCGCAGCAGCAGCAGTCCAAGAGAAAAAGCCACGAGGACGCCCAGCCAAGACTGTGTGCCGCGGGACGTGACTTGGCGATAATCGAATCGGGAAAAGTCCCCGGCACTTTAATGCACCGCCACCGCCGCTGCGGCATTAACGGCTGGCGCGGCTGAAATCATTCCCGATGCAAGCAGGACTTGCATCAGGAGTGTGGGTGACGCTACATACGGAAAGACGCATACGACCGATTTTCTTCTTCTCCAGCGCTCCGTTACCATCACGGCTCTCTCTCTCTCTTTCTCTCTAGCTGGCTAACGGTCCCTGCAACGGACCTTTCCCAACCTCGTCCACGTCGTTTGTACATGCGAAAGTAAAACGCGCCCGCGAGCTGCACCGCCTCGTTTTAGGGCCATTACGCTATCGGTTTCTATATACGCTCCTCTCGAGATTGACGCTTATTGACGAGAAAACCCGATGTTAAACTTGACGACCGACACCAAAGAAATGTTTTACCTCTTCTCGGATTTAATATTTTTTTTTCTCTTCCCTCCTGGGGATTGATACGACGTGAACACGGCTAAGGGTTTATCTGTGCGTATAAGACGTTTCTTTTTTAGGACTGTAACGCTCGGATGTTACAGCAGGATTTTGATGGGACTCGTATAATTCTCTTAGATTTATTTTTGCCTTCTGAAGGTGTTTTTAACTTTATGCCTGGCAGGTAAAGATATATTTTATTACCTCTGATGCAGCAGCTTGACGTACCGTATTAAATGTATTTTGATTGCTCGCTTGGTTATTATTAAAACAAGCGCCATTACTACATTTTAAGATTTTTTTTAATGCGTTTTCATAATTTAAATAATCATTATAATTTTAGCTTACATTACAAGGTCTTAGAATTGAAAATAAAATTACATGCATTTTATTTGTTGTTACAGTATAATCAGTCTCTTTCTGAAAAATGTTCATACTTGTCACGAGCTTATGAGAATCTCCGCGGACAAAGACGCTGGCAGGATTAGGCCACGGAAAGTCAGAGCCAGGAGGATTCTTTAAGTTATCAAGAATGCGGGGAAGGTCCAAAATTAACGGGTTTCCTCCTACTTTTTTAGTAAAATGCAAAATAGAGGTAAGGATAAGGTAGAGATCTACACCGATCTAAGGCATGCCCTTAATCCCCAGATAGGTTTTTAAAAATTTTTCAATCTTTTAGCCTTTTGCTCCTTTATAGGTAAGACACTTTCTCCCTCTTCGTCAAATGTGCATTTAAGGTAAGTTAATGTGCACATAACTAAGGAGAAGATATCCAAAAGAATTTTCTCCTTCTAGTTTGTCCAATTTTTATAGAAATTTATTTATTTTTTTAAAACGGTTTCGTATATTGTTAAAGTATATTCTAAATTATACCGTTCCGGAATTATTTCACGTTTGATCCTTTTTCAGGTGAGCCACCTTCTACAGTTGTATACATAAATAATTTAAAATATAGTAACATCAACGAAAGATGTAAAATATCTTCCATTACTTATTTAGTTAAGATTTATCATACAATTGTTCTATAGAATTTGTGTGAAATAATTAAGTTTTACTGAAGATTTCATTACCGTTTATTTATTTATTTATATACATATATTATAATAAATAAGATCATATTATTTACTATCTTTTCTCGGACAATATCTTTAAATTAATTCAATATACATAAAACTCTAGTGAAATATTCGTTAACATATCAAATCTAATTTAAATTAATATTCAAACATTTTCCGATCAATATACGCAAAACATCAATTATTTTTGTTGTAAAAAAGCTTGACATGATCGCTTAGTAAAACTTCATAATTATATAAATTGGTCTGTAATGCATGGGTTTTTATGTCACGCTTATTTACATTGCCCTCATTAACATTAATTACGTAAAACCAGTTACATGTTTGCCGAGTAATCAAACAATTTTTTCGGCTGACCCTCGCACGAAAACATTGCAAAAGGCGTAGAGAGAAAGAGAGCGAGGGAGAGAAAAGCCTCTTGAACCGAGTAAACACCGAGTCATTCTCCTTGCAAGCATCAAGCGCCAGGAGAGTAGGCATAACACAAGTCCCGCATACAACATCCCGCACAGCAAGCAAAAATATCTCGACCAAAGGTAAATACACACGCAGGCTCGCACCATACCTATACAGATCCGCATCGTCACAAGAGAGTTTCTCGGTCTCTCTTTCGAGGACGCAAAGTCCGCGTGGGCGTGCGGGCGCAAGGTAGATGAGCCTCAGCTCGCAACAGTTCCCCAGTAGCCTCTTGTCGTTCAGCCTCGCCTACGCGCTACAGTTCCGAGAGAGCATCACACGTGAGCGAGTCGGAAAAAACGGCGAGGCCAAAGAAGGGCGAAGCGGCTAAAGCACAACGTGGAGAGATAGAAACAAACGAGAGCGAGAAACGACACGAACCGGATCGCGATAAGCCCCTCCCGCCCGTCCACATCTTCTCCCCCATGGGTGTATATCTGCGAGTGCGGTAGCCGTCTGTCGCTCCTCCTCCGCCGCTTTCGACGGCCCGATAAATATCCGGCGCACCGGTCTATCTGAATCGGCGTTTAGTACCTGCAATCGCGCTGATGCTTCTCGCTCACACTCGCCGACGTCGCGATGGGCTACCGCTCTCTCGACGCCATCGGCGCTTTATTCCCCCCCGTCTCGCGTCTAATTACCCGAGAGCGATACACCTTGGCTTTCCAAGCGAAGGTGTATCGCGGGCCTGGCTCGATTTATTGGGTGACGTTATTGCGATGGAGAACAAGCGCATTGCATGCACGCGCACAGGTTAAAGCACACGAGCGAGCTGCCGCGGCGATCGTTTCGCGATTCGCGAGAGAAAGAGAGAAAAGACGGGAGAGGCATGATATCGCGCTTCGGCATCGGCCAGAAAGAGCGCGGCATTGTGTACGCGCGCGCCTCTCTTATTGCGATCGGCACGCCTGTGTACGAAGTCAGGCCACGGCGAATCACACTCGATCACGAGCAGTGAGTGCAGGCCTCGAATCCGAAATCCTGCAGCAGTCGCGGGCTAAGCGCACCAGCCTGGAATAAGTTAGCTTTCGTACCGTTAGAGCGCGACCCGCCTACAAGAGCGACCGGCTTCGTTACGCTGCACGTGCGCTTTGCATGCGACCACTGCTCGTTCTTGCCGATTTTCCACAGCTCTTTTACCGCGCCTCGCTTACCCGTACGAGCAGGTAATCTCTACCCCCTCCCCCCCCCCCTTCCACACACTTTCTGCACACCGCCCGTGGACTGAGGAGAAGTGAAAAATATAGGCCGAATGTTTAATGCATGGAGTTTACGTGCGTTTCGACTTCCTTGAGACCGATATTTAGCGAAAGGTGTATACAGAGCTGGATGTAAGCGAGCTTGCTAACCGAGCGCTGCGGTTTTTTTCAAGCAGTGGATATTGACTGTTGCCAAAGGCGCGTTTCACACGACGTCTAATGAGATATGCGCAAGTTCGACGGTGGGCGTTTAAGGTATGAAAACATTTGCGAATTCGAACAAAATTATACGAGTCTACATTTTTCAAATGTATCCGGAAGTTTGCCAAATAGAATTTCACAGGGACGTGTCGCTCCATCGTGATTATCGGTCATTTCTCACGACTTTATAATTCTTCCTGACTGATTGGTCAAAGTTTTTGGAAAGAGTTGATGGCAAGCTAGTGCATTAGACTGCCACGACTGGTTAGGAAGAAAATATGTTATTCGGATTTTCTCGGCTTTATCGAAATTGCAAGCGCGTCCTGCTGTGTGAGTGCGTGGTATACCGTTAGACAGACGAGCAAATCGTTCCTTGCCGCCGATTCCGATCCCCCTCCGATCATTTATTCGACAAGCCAGTTTAACTGGACTGCTGTACTGCGATGATGATCTTATTAGAGATTATTACTTCCTGGAATATATTTTATTGCAAATCGAAAACTGTTTTTCAGCAAAATTATTCTTAAACGCGCACACGTCAAGTTTTCAAAGATTTTGATTAGGCGATGGTATTCAAGGGTAACCCAAATCGAAAAGGAGGGAGGAATTTCTAATTAAATTAGGGAAAAAGGTAGAAAAAGTCGTGTACGCTTGATGTATAATGGGCGAACGTTTCAATAATCACGTAGCGAAACGGAACCGACAGTTTAGACACGGACATGAATCCTTACTAAACGGATTTGGAATCAGCACTTCTACCTGATTAGAAGTCGATCACGCGTGACATTACCTGGCGAATCCTTGACCCAATTTCGTAAGCAGAGAGACACAACACACACACCCGCGCATACAAGCTTGCATGTCAAATAATAAGGTCCCCTATTTGGGAGTACAATGTCACGCTCCGACAGTTTTCAACTCGATAGCCCATAGTCTGTATATTGGCGCACATTAAATTCGCGTCTTCGCGCTCACACAATGACAGAGGCAATAAACGTACGAATCAAATGGCCAATTAAACGAAGCGAAGCGTTGAAAGGAATTGAAAAAACACACTGGAGACGATAGAAATTCAACGAGAAACGAGAAAGAGGATCGTTTCAATTTCCCGGACGACAAATGATGACGATGAAAAAAAAGAGAAAAAACAAAAAAAAAATAACAAGGCTTCTAGCGGTGGCGAGTTCGGCCGCGCCTTGCGCGCCAGTAGTAAATCACTGGATGTTTCTCCGATTGTGACCATAATCGGTCCTAATGCGTAGCTTTAGAGTAGTATCGTTACTCGCGCTTCTCATGCATGTTGAACACACGTTGCGAGAGAAAGAAAGAGAGAGAGGGAGATGCATCGTCGTCTCTATAGCTGCGACCACCCATCAACCGGTCTTTTATAAAACCGGAATGCGCCGTCTTTTTTTATTCAAAATCCGATCGCCTTTACTAAGGACTTCTTCTTTGAACGAGATTGAGTTTTAGCATCTATACCTATGGCCCCATCATCGACATTTTTTCATTCGTGTACAATTGCAAGGATAAATTAGCCGCGTAACAAATGCACGAGAAGCTACAGCCCATATATCGGAAAATCTGGCTAAAAATAATTACTTCGCACTGTCTAATCGGATCCTCGGAGCAAGCAGTCGTAGTGGAAAACCTTTTACGGTACTGAAGGGTATAACGAGAACTCGCCTGCTCGTCGTCGCCGGTGTGGAGCGCTATAATTGTGCAATTACGGGCTGTCCCAGTGGTAAATGGCGATGCCGCTCTCGAGATTTCGGAGCCGCGCTAGTCGTAAATCCTGAGGATTGAGCAATGGAGCTGGCTTGCAGAGCTCTCTCTCTCTCATCTCCTGCTGCAGCTTTTCGTCATCGATCGATCTCGCTCTCTCTCTCGCTCTGCTGATGGATCGTACGAGGTAGACGTAAAGAGAACCGGTGTCGATCGCGGGTGTAATACCGACTTAACGGCTTTCCGTAACCGCGAGTCTCTGTCCTTTTCTTTTCTCTCTTTCTTTCTATCATCGCTCCGATAGCCGTGCGCATTCCGGAAATCCTGTCGGCCACGCCGGCACACCGTGCATTACGGATAACCACACGGTGCACACACGCCGCCGCGTCCAGAGAAGATGTGCCTCTTGCCTGCCCTCATCTTTTTCAATCGCGTGCATCTGATTATGACGAATAGACGGCTCAATTATTTATTCTTCTTTTTTTTTTCTCCAACTGATTGCTGTTTGCCCCCTGAAAAAAAACAAATAACCCATCTCTACCGCCCTACCCCCTTGCTCTATCTTCTATCACTTCCCCCCCCTCGAATGATCTACTGTGGAATTTAAACAACACACATTTGCCTTGACGTACGCGTTAGTGATAAAGTTGAGACAGTTTTCTTTGAAACTTTCCATTTGGAGTCGTTAGGTGAAATATAGATCCATCGCTCGATAAATTTTCAAGGCCAATAGAAAATCAATCGTTGTACCGTCGCAGTAGTGCGAACTCGGGTAAAAGTTCTGCCAAGGTCTGCAACGTCATCGCAAGCCATAGTCGCGGCCTCCATCAACATCTTTCTCCTTCGATCCGCATAAAGCCGAGAGTCAAGCCCACCTAGAGAACGGCTCAAGCTCTATCTCCGCGAGTTGCATTTTTCCACCGAGGTTCGCGAGAGAGCGAAATACGAAGAGAATGTCGTACTCTCGGCATAAGTCTCTCTCATGACCCTCGACTCTCCTCTCCTGCGCATACACATAGCCTCGAGGCTGACAAGAGAGGAGGGTGGTGGCGCGAGGCCGAGGGGGTGGTAGATATATGTATAACTCGTCAGTCTTAGCAGTGACAGTTACAAGGGGCCGATCGACATAGACCACACGCTCCCGGACTTGGCCGTATAGCTCTAGATCAGCCTGTCCAGGAGCGGATATATCGGCAGGCGGCCGCGGCGGCGCGTGTACGAACCGATCGTTCTCTCTCTCTCTCGTTCGCGCACGTAGCTCGCAACAGCTGCCCAAGAGATTACGCGTGTGGTTTCGCAGCCGGTGGTGTGCCCGAGAGTCAGCCGGCGGCGGCGACGTGTATGGGGCACGTGCGGCAACTCTGTAATACCACCGCGGCAGCGGCCGAGAGCCATTGCTGACGATTTCCTCTCGCGCAAAGAGCTCCTGCGCGTATACCCGCTTGCATACGCACGTCTTGACCGCAACGATTCTTTGCCAGATTATTATTTGGGATTTGTAGGTGTATGTGTGTGTGTGCGTGTGGGTTGTTCCAGCTATAGCTGCACTGCTGTATGCCCAGCTTGACGTGGGATGTTGCGGGCTGGCTTAGCTTTCTACCGCGTTTTATATACTTTGTTGAGCCGCTGCCTTTCGCGAAATGATAGTTTCAGACCTCTTTTTTTTTCTGCCCCAGGAAAAGGATGTTGGAAGACAATATGAGGTTCGAGGCTAATAGGTGAGCAGCTAGCTTTACGAGAATGCGTGCCATTCGAAATGCTCGAAATGCAGTATGTGAATGGCAAAATCGAAAGGAAAGGGCAGTTACGTCAAACGGTTTGTTCGAATTTCGGCATCTGTTGCGAGGTTTAAACGTAGCTTCGGCAGTCGGTTAATCAGTCAGTAAGTCCGAGTCGGTGTTTATACATATGCACACGGCCAAGGCAGCAGTAGCAAGGAGAAGGCAAGAGTATGCATAGGAGGTAAATAAGATTGGAAATACGTAGGCGGCGCAGCGCGGCCTTATTACGAAAGTCCTAATGCTTGACTTGCAGCTCTGCTTGAGTTTTTCCACCTTGGCCGAATTCCACCTTACGCCTACTTCCTGCCCTGCCTCTCATTGACTACAATTCTATCATTTGTCCCGAGCAACTTCCACGGCACTTGGGCTCGCTCGGGGAGCCGCACCCGAAATATGTATACCTACCATTTTCTCAACCATTCCCTTCACCTCCTCCGCCAGCAAATTGTACCTCTTACCTTCCTCTTTACGCTCGCCTCGTTCCTTGTCCTTTTTTTCTCTTTCGCGCGCGGCTTTGACGGTCAGGGAGAGGGGGGAGGGGAGTTTTTCAAAATGAGAGGAGCGCGTGCGCTTCCGAAAGGTGCTTTCTGTAATTGTGCTTTTTTTTCGAGTCACGAGACCGGGAGAAACGAGGGCGCGCCACCGCGAGAGAAGGGCTTGCTCGGAAACACTTAGGGCTTGACATGCGCTGCATACTTTGTGCCGGGAGGTGAAACTGCGTTTTTCTTTTTACGACCGCGAGAGCCTCGGCAAAGTAACGTAGAACGTCAAATTTGGTCACTCCACTCGGATGTTACTTTTTTTCTTTTTCTTACTTTGCTTTCTCGTCGCTTTTCGGATTTTTTGTCTCTTGTCATTTACATTGCACGAATCAATTAGAATGACTAAAATTCCAGAAAGTTTGATGGGTTTCGTAATAGACGAAGAAGAATAAATGGTCCCGCTCAAATAAGTTATTTTCCCCTTCGAATAATTTTCTTTGTTAGCCTACTATTATCGCGGTAGGTCAACACATGAAGAGAAAAAAAAATATAAAGAACGGAATAAAAAAATACAAGAATAGAGCGCGCACGCTAGGCCTATTTCAGAATATCTCGATAGCCTGAAATTTGAATTCTGCGGAAAGTGAGAGAGCCGGTAGACGAATTCGTTCTCACACATATTGGGGGCTTCACACGTATTTGGGGGGAAAAAAAAGAAAAAGGCAATCAGGTGAATGGATAGGTGCGACAATAGGTGTACGGTACAGGAGCGTGTAGGCTCTAGAGGAAGCCAAGAGATCCGGTCTGGAAAGCAGACGCTCGTGCATCACGAGAAAGAGGAGCTGCAGCTTGGTTATAGCAAAAAGGAGGATAGATCAAGAGGTCAGCTTATATCCGCCGGCTTACATATAGAGGTATCGAGGACGGACAATGGCAACTTCCTCCGCTCGCAGGAGAAGATGGGAATTAGTGTTATTATTCGGGGCCAAATGTTTGGAGCGCGGCGGCGGCTCTGCATGGGAAAAACGCGGGCGGCCCCCGGGGCGCCTGGGCTCTCTCTCTCTCTCTGTGTATCGCGTGCGCAAAAGCCGATATATTCCTCGCCCGTCTTTTCAGCCATTGTCGTTTGTTTGCTTTAAATGAAGCCCTCCTACGTGCTCGTTAACGAGTGCGTGACGAATTCTCCTCCTACTTTAAGCTCGAGCGTTTATCATTTCTCGATTATAGGCTTCTTTTAGCGCAATTTTTTAGCGCTTGCTGCTCGAAAAGACGGAAAGCTCGATACAACTCGCGTACTCTCGTGATTTCTTGTCGACGGGCATGCGTGAAAAAGGAGCGTTGTAACGTGTGTTGTATGAATGAAAAGTTATTCTTTTTTTTCCTATTCTTTCCGTTTTTTATTTTATAATGCAGCGAGAGAGAAACGTGATATTAAGCATTTTATTGTCAAGTTTAGCTTGTATTTTATAGTCTTTTGTGTGGCTTTTTTTGTCTGCTCGATAAGCGGGTATTAATGGGTTGTACAAAAGTATTTCATGTTTTTAATAATAAATTGTCGGTTTGTCGAATGAAAAGTTCTGAGAAATTATTATGTACGAGAACGTAAAAAATTTTACAATATTTTTTACTCTATAATACTTTCTGTCGTATAAATAAAATGTTTCCCAAGGAAATAAGTATATCTATCCAAACAAATCTTTCATTACCTCGATATTCGAAATAAACCCATTAACCAAATGTGTATTTAATAAAAACTCCCAATATCACCCGACACATCTAATCTCCATAAGTACGAGTAGTCTTATCATAGCCAGCAGGTCTATTTCACTTCCCAAAATTAATGCGAGCATCAATTTAATTAAGCGCAGTCCCATGTCACATGAGTCAGACATGTAAAACTGACCTAACGCCCGTCCATTCCAGCGCCAACCGCACGTCCAGTCGAAAAGGAAAGAAAAAATAAAGCCACGATCTCTCGAGGCGAAAGGATGTGTTCGAAGCGAGTTAAAACGCGAGCCGCAAGACTAATACCGTTGTGTAACTTGATAAAGATAATTGGCTCGGGTCAATTATTCAAAGCCGGAATGCTGCGCCTAAACAACGCGGAATCCCCTTGCTCAAAGAAGGGTCGCCGTGGAAATACGCGAGACTCGTCGTATCTGTATAACGTCCAAGCGAGCAGAAGAGCCGCTCTTCTTTACTCTCTTTCTTATTTGTGAATCGTGAAAAAGGTGAGTGTATGGGCGAGTGGAGGCAAAGCGTTTCTCAAAGTCTGAGAATCCAAGTTTGTCGACGGACTCTCTTTCGCGAGCTTCTCGCCGACTCCACAACGCCGATGTATAGAACTTAGTCGCGGGGAACGGAAGGAATTCGAGTGAGGAGAGAGAGAGAGAGAGTCGCCGCGGCGACGGCTCAGTAGTGCTGCAGGCCAGTTTTATCTGAAATAATGGCTCTCCTTAATCGTGGCGAACACCAGAAGCGGACATTCCAGGCTCGTCGCGCACTCCGCGCCGCAAACCGGAAGTCCTCGTACGACGTATCTCTCCCTCCCCCCTCTCTTTCTATCTTTGCCTTCTCTTTTCCACTTCTTCTCATCCTCCTGCTTCTCTACTCTTGCTTAACCCTTTTTGCCTCTTCGTCTTTCCGTCTTGCGCTCTATCGGTTTGTTTGTGCATGCCCTACACTCGCATAGAGACTCTCTTCTCTCTCCAGAACTATTTATGCACGCGCTTTTCTATAAATCAATGATTGAATTTTCTCTTCAGCTTCGTTACTTTTTTCTGTCGTTTCCTTTTATTGGCACAGTGTCAACTATTAATCAGAGGTATCTCGTATTTATAAAACGCAATGGGAGAAATATGAGAAGCGACGGTAATAGCTAGTAAATTATTGTGGGAAATCAAGAGAAATTATTACTTGCTATTCTGTATTGCGAGTAATAAATTCGGATTTGTACCGATTTTTCTTATGAGCATATTTACCTGTAAATTCCTGTTAAACGCGCATTTTGAATAATAAATTCAGACGTATAGAAATATTTCCAAGTCCCTTATAAAAATACGTTTCGGTCTCCTAACACAATACCAGTCGCGGACACGAGTGCTTTAAATGCAAAAGCAGTAATACATAATGCATTAATACTTTCGCGTACATTCAATATCCGCAACGCATTCCTAAATATCGGCCGTACTTAATATGCCAAAGGCCAAACCTTGAAATAGCACACTCGTGATAACAGCTTTTCCACGATTGGTATTGTACGTTTATTTCTGAGAGATTAAGAAAAAAACCGAAAACAAAAGGAAAAACAAATTTATCAATTAAAAAAAATGCAAATCTCAGTTCTGTTATGATAAAAGCTCAAGTATACGCGTCAAATAGTGAGCGTTCTAAAACGGGAAAAACAATTAAACAGACGTATATATAAGCATATCAAATTCAAGCCTACTCCCACGATAAAATAAGGACAAAACATTTCTCGATATTACGCGATTAAATGAAATTCAATTTGAAGAACAATTCCCAGCAATTTTAAAGCTCCCCGATCGTACACTTAACAATCCTCCTCCTCCTCTGGCTCCTTACTCCGACCTGCCGATTTCCATTGGTTACGAACAATGAGCCACTGAATTCCAGCTGTCAGCCGGAACAGCGAATTGCACTCAGAGGGCAGAGGCAGCAGCAAACAGCACGAAGAGAACCGGCACATATAAGAGAGAGAGAGAGAGAGTCCCCCGGCCCGTATATACAAGCGCCGCTGTCGATAAGAACGAAGCTACCGATCTGCCTGGTTATATAGGCGAACCTACGAGGCTCTAGAGTCTCCGCCTGAGTCCGACGCTGCAGTGGTAACGGTAGCGCTCGGCCAGACACGGGCGCTCCTCGGGGGCACTAATTAAAAAAAAAATTGAGAGATAGAGAGGGCAAGGGGAAAAGACAGAAAACGAGAGCCACATTGGCTCGATAGGATGCGCGGCTTGTTTATATACGAGCTGACGCAGGTGCACGTCCAGCGGTCACGAGGCCCTCTTTTCCTCTTTCTTTCTGTTTCTCTAGCTAAAGCTGACGGACACGGATAAAAATGTCGCGGTCACAGAGCTGGGCTAGCTGTATACTCTCGCTGTACCGAGAAAAAGTGTACTATAGGGATCGGGTGTACGCATAAGACATCGAGCGAGTTACTCGATTTCAACCGGACTCCCTCTCTCTTTATCTATCCCTCTTGGGACTTTTTTAAATTGATTTTTTTCTTCTTTTTACTAATACGGTTTTACGGATTTTTTTTTATATTTTTGTTTTGTTTCGAGAGTATTGTAAGGAGGTTAGGTATTCTTGCGTCGAAGCTTATCGGCCTGCGATAAGATGTGTTAATTTGTTTGTCATTGGTGAAATTTGTCGGTGAGATTTCGATGCTCGATAGCGTTGTAACGTTGGTAATTTATATACTCTAAATATGTCTCTTTCTCCGCGTCTCTTATCTTTCGTAAATTATTTGTCTCGAGAGGAAAAATCGCTTACACGCGCATACCTGCATATGTACGATCAACGCGAGCAAAATTTGCATATTTCCTGCTCAATAAACCGATAGATTATAAAATTAAAGTACGAAAAGAGTCGTGTCTTGAACATAATCTGTAAAGCTTAGCCCTACAATTTAATTACTCGTACAGCAACGGGTAACCATTTCCAACGAACTTCCGATTAGAAACACATGTCCCCTCCTCCAGCCCCTTTCAAAAGACAAATCGACCGGTAGAACGTCATCGCAACAAACGAAAATTACCAATGCACATGGTATCTCGGCTATGCCAAAAGCCCGAAAGCAGTCTAATCCAGGCCATATCAGTTCCCCCATTCCCCCCGTCAAAAGTAATTCCAGCGAAAGCCACGCCACGGAAAATTAATACAAATGACGACGCGAGCCATTTGTCGAGGCACACTGCTACTACGACGCTTCGACGTACGTCGCGCGATCTTCCGTGTCATGCTGCGCCCCGTCGCGTGCGTCTAGGCCGAAATGAAAAAAAAAAGAAGAAAAAAAGGGAGAAAACCAGTAGCCAACGAGCCGAGGAAAGTTTGGAATCGCGCGACGACGTGAATTAATGAAAAGCCCCGGCGCTCTGTCTTCCACGCTCGCGCGCGCGTAATTGAATTAGTGTATAGTCCGGCCCCGGGCGCCGCGGCGACGTCGCGGGTGTAATGACCCCCTCCTCCTCCCTTGCCCTTCTCCCCATCTTCATCAGGTCTGGGTGCAGGGAGAGGCGGGCGCGAGCGAATTCCCAGGGGTGCCCTATCGCTGACCGGCTCTCATTAGGATAAAACAACTCCGGGAGAGGCTCTCTCTCTTTTCTCTCTCTCTCTCTCTCTCTCTCTCTCACTCTTTCTGGCACGATACGCTGTTAACCGGATTACACGCTGCCAGCAGGCGAAAGAGAGAAACAGAACGCTCGTATATATTTAAGCGAGTGCCCGTGTATAACTGTGGGTGTGCGAGCGCGCGCGTGTGTGTGTGTGTGACGCTGGGAGGAGAAAGAAAGAGATGGGTCAAACGAATTGCCAAGTACCCGTATAGCGAGAGGGCCAAGTAGGAGGTGCACGGGCCAATTCGCGCCGACTTCGAATCATCCGGAACAGCCGGAACGTGACTCGAATCGCGATTGCGCCTCCCTCTTGGCATCCCAGCAGCAGGAACATCGCTGGCCAAGGGCCGAGGCATGAAGAGAAGGTGGTATACGCACGCGCGCCACTTCTCAAACTGCTCTCCTTTCACTACTTTTCGTTTTAACCTATCTACCTTTCTCCTCCTCCTCTTCCTACTCTTCAGCTTCTTCGTTCTTAGCTTTTTCTTCTTCTTCTTCTTCTTCTTCTTCTCAGTTCAGGTATCTCTCTAGTTTCCCTCTCTCTTTCTCGCCCTTTTCCTTTCTACCGTACTTCCTCTTACTCTACGATTCGCCAAACTTCGTATTCGCTTCTTTACTTTTACGGTTCAGGGTTAGAACACCAGGGGGTGAGGGAGACTTTACCGTGGTTTCGGGGAATTTGTATGGGCTATAATGGTTTGGATTGATCGAGGAAGGAGTGCGACCGGATAGATATAAGTTTAATCTTTGTATTATATGGGGCTACGCAGCATGTAGGTTAGGGAATTTAACCTTCAAACGCACAATGATTTTATCTTATCTTATAATCTTAAAAATTTAAACAGAATGGCACTTACCAAATATTGTCCTACTGACTCTGTGTGTATATCGTATTTTGTAAACTTACCTGAAATAAAAATGAAATAAGAATTAGCTATGATTCGTAATACATCTAGATTAGACAAAGCTGTGGTTCTCAAAGATAGCCCTTCGCAATTACCACACACTCGGATGACTCTTCAAAGTCCAATAGCTCTGTTCCTATGTCGATAGCAAAGACACTGGAGGGAGGAGGACGTGGAATGTTAGGAGGGAAGAACGGTGCGCATTTCGCCTCTGAGAGGCAAGTTTTCGGTCGCGGATCACGTCGCGAATTAAATTTGCAACCGGAACGCCGTCGTCGAGAGAGCTGCTGCCGTGCGGCCAAAGCAGGCCGGAAGTAGCCATGTACGGAAAAGCCGCGCGCCGATCCGAATATAATGTCAGCGCTGCGGCGGCGGCTGCGGGACCATATTAAGTAAACGGCACTGCGGATACGTGCCTAGCTTCCCTAAGCAAAAGAAAAAAAAAGCAAAGTCACGAGAGAGAGAGAGAGAGAGAGAGAGAGAGAGAGAGAGAGAGAGAGAGAGAGAGAAAGGATGAGCGTGTTCCGATGCCGCACTTCCCCCGCCCCCTCTAGGTTTTTTTCTTTTTCTCGGTGCCATACGCTTTGCTCAGGATGAGAGAGAAAGAGAGCTGCGTTTCGCGCGTTGCAAAATTCTAGCACTTTTACTGTTTTGCTGGGCAGAAAAAAAACGGCAATAAGATTTTTACGCTCCAAGGGTTAACTCACGGCTTTTGCGGCTTCTGCATGACTTCGCACACCTCTAAAAACAAGTTAGACACTTATGTTTTGTTTTTTTTTTATTGGAGAGTTTTTAAAATTTTATAGAATTAAACTATTTGGTTGCAGGTAAATTTGACATCAACTAAATTGCAGAATTTAACGTAGAGTTATTTGATTACGTTAAAATATTGACAATAAATTGTTTTTGCATTTATTATTTTTAATCGATTAATTTATTAAGGTATTTGCATGTATTTTCACATTTCAGTAGCCAATTCCTTTCGAATTCAACGACACTGGCCTATTATATACAAAATTAATCGATTTGCCATAATTAATATCTATTTAAATGAAAACTGTCCATGCGTTTTATACATAGATTAGCATAACATATCGAAGCACATTAATTCTGTTTTATGAAAAGCAGCCTGCAAACCATTTTATTTTTAAGTTGAATAATAATAAATTAACATTTCTACATAGTCGATCTAAAACTTTTTTTCTCTACCTGTTGGGCGCATTGAAATATTAATGCTTATTAGATTTCGCAGAACAGTTGAAATTGCGTAAGTCGTGAGAATATCTGTACTTTATCGGGTCGACTGGAACGATTAATAAAGAACCCGATCGCAAGAATAAAAATCTTTTAATACGATGAAAGTTGTAAAGTGTTGAGTTTATTAAGGCAATAAAGTCTACTTAAAATGTTATTCCTGTAGTGAAACGACTTACATAAGTTTATATAAATTTGTTTACTGGTTACAAGATTTTGAGCTTTGCCTGTACTATATTTTATACAAACAGTATGTTTTTTCTTAAATTTTATGAGAAAATACATATCACACCTGGGACATAGCAATGTAGTTGTAAGGAAAAAATCGTGCACACCTAATACAACAAATATGTGCAACGATTTTATTTCGAATCACATTGCTTTCCCACAATAACTAAACCATTAAACATATACGTAAGAATGCGAGCAAATATATGTGTACAATATGAAGAAAAAAATAATAGGTGTAAGTAAGTTTAAAATAGATCATTCCTTATCTAATTATTTATCTATTTTATAAGTAATAATCGATTTAACATTGAGAGCCATAATTTTGATAAAATTGTTCTTGTAGGAAAAATTTTTCCATTTCCATCCAGGACAACCATGCAATGTTTGCCAAGTTCTTCTGTTCTTTACTTTTATGGCCATTATTGATGTGATCCGAACCAACTTGCTTCGATAATATCCGCATGTTCCAGAATCTAGCATATTTTCCACCATGACCAAGCATATAAACTAGCACATTGAGTCTAAGAGGTGTAAAGTCAAACAGAATGCGCTTACATCCATCGCAGAATCCGACACCTGGTCCCGAGCACCCCTACGATCGGCTGCGTCGTCAATTATTTTCTGATTGACAAATACGCCGGCTCCCCCTCAGCTGCCGATACGGCCGCTTTAATCTCCATACCGTGCGACTTTGGTGGCGCATCTATAGCGACCGGCATAAATTAAGACGAGCCGATATGACGGCCTCCGGGTCGTCTTAGCAAACAGAGCGCGAGAGGAGGGTGACATGGGGTGGCTTTATCCGCTCGGCAGGTTATAGTCCCACACAGATCGGCTTGTGTGTACTTTGCAAATGAGCGACTTCTTTTTTTCGTTCCTCTATATATGTGTGCGTGCATGCGTGTGTTTGGCGAGTCGATCAGTGGTAAACGTAATGATTGCTTTTGGTCGCATCGATGAATCTGTCAATAGGCAATGTGTGATGTAAGGTTGATGTGTGCGGTTGCAGATTATGCACTGTCACTTGTGACTAATTTTTTTCACTTGTCTCGATAGTAGATGATTTTAGAAGAGAATTGGAAATAAAAATGACTTTTATAAATATAATTGGACATTTAGGGATTTTAATGCTTTATTATTTGTTCGTTCCTCGGGAGTTTTTAATGTATTTTGCAGTGACTAATTGACTAAACGGTTGTACGTAAAATATCAAGTTCCGTACCGAGGTAATTAACAGGAAATGTTTACAACAAATTTTATTTTTATGAAAATGAGTTCCTTTTGAAAATATTCATTTTTTTCAGATTTTATTAATGAAAAAATTAAAACCATAAATATTAAAGACATTTTTTCCGCGTAGTCTTCTTTTTATTGACATAGGAATTATCTTCGCCGTGATTATACAGTAGCGATTTTTACCGATTAATATTTACACATGTACATAGATAAATCTCTAGTGTGTATATCGGTTGGGCAATTTTATTTGATTACTATATTAAACATTATCATAAGATTGCTATCGTATAGATGACTGTATTTCACAGCTCGTAAAAATCCATCACTTTACATAGATAAGACTTAATAATGTAACACATGTCGTAGCGTAGAAATATAATTAGCAAAGCCAACTCGCTCCAGGACTACTATTTTTCGTGTTTACACTCACATACACACACGTACACAAAATATACACACAAGAACTTTTTACTTTACTTTGCAAACGACCGGCCTGACGTACACTGATTAATCACCCTTAGCAAGTCTGTAGAAGGGTAGCGCGAGAGATGCAACTTTTTCGAAGATGTGCTTCTTCCGCGCTGGCTCATTTGCATCGAGCAATAAGAGCGCGTTGTGAAGCAAACGAAAAAAAGGACGAGCAAAGAAGAACAAAATAAAAATGTAAGTATAGGAAGGAGAGGGTACGGATAAAAGAAGGGCGAAGGAGAGACGAGGCAATGTCTGTGTCAGTTTCGCGGGGACGAGGCTCGGTCATCGAGGCCGTCGTGACTCGTTGCTCTCTCTCTCTCTCTCTCTCACTCTCTCGCCACTTCCTTTTTTTCTTCTTCTCTCCTGAGCCCCGAGTGATCGCACAGGCCGATACATATAATACGAGCACAGGGTCCGGGCAATAACGCCCGATCATCAGGGCGAACATGTCGTGCGCGCGAGCGGCGCCTCCGATATAGTCGGAACGTACAGGTGCTCGGATGAGGGGGGACGACGACGACGCCGGCGCGACAGCAGCGACTACGTTAACGCCGTACGTCCCGCGAACGCCTCTCTCTCTCGCTCTCCCCTGTACTATCTGCATATCGTTATAATATGCAAATACTCCGATACAACTCGATCCCCCCTCCCCCTACTCGGCCGCCATCCCCTGTATCCTTTATAGAGCCTGCTTGCTTGCTCGTTATCGCTACTGCTATAAATACGACAACTAGATCGGTCACCTTGTTCTTCTTTGCCTCATCGGGCTAGTACGCTTAGGCTTAGTGTACTTTCTGCAAGCATTCGAGAAATAGCTTCAAAGATTTTTTTTATGTTTTCTCATTTATTATGTTTGAAGTTTAGAAAAATTTTTCGGTGTTATATTATTGTTGAAATATATAGTTTCACAATTTAAACTACATATTAGGACAATTGGCATTTCCTTTTAACTTAACTTAGAAAATAAAAAAAAAACGTTTGCAAAATAATACTTCATCTTCGTAGCAAAGCTCACGATTCATCCCAAAACTTGAGTCTATCGAGTAATCGGTACAAATGGAGCTCAGTCAGTTAGTCGTAATTGCAAAAAGAAAAAAAGCTGTAGACTTATTATTTCCTTCTATTCGCACTTTTAAATTTTCGATGCAATGCCTAATCTCCAAACATTTTCCAAGCTTAATAAACTCTATGAGATGCCGCAGTGACTGTTTTCACTCGAGCCTTGCACTTCTGCCCTTTTAGGCTTCTCCGGCTATAAGCAACAAGCCGCGTCGCTGCAGCTCGCGCTAATTACTCACGACAGACGCCAGCAGCCGCGTAATGAGGGGGCCACACGCGTATACAGGTGTCTGGCGGCGCCGAAATCTACTAATTAGCAGCTCCAATTAGCGGCACACAGTCCTGAACAGCCCTTGGCTTGAATCCTGCACTTTTAGCACACAGCCCATATTATATTATAGCCCTGCACGCGTCAGGCCAACTCTTGGCGAGTGCGTGCTTGAAAGCCAGTTCGTTTCTCTGCGCTTCTGAATTTTCGAGGATTTAGTGTGTCTCTTGCTATTCTGGCGTCTATTTTTTTCGACTGCAGCACTTCTATTTTTAATTGGTGCTTATTGTTCTTAAAAAAAAACAATAAACACCAATAGTTAATTTATATAACGAAAATGATTTCCCGTAGGGCAAGGTCTCGTAAACAGCGATTATAAAATCATCGGTATATAAAAAAGCTACTGTAGCGCACGGAGAAAGTCCATGGTCCATTCGACGATGTTCAAGCAAATTTTCCATCCATCAAATACACGAGATGACCATCTATAAGACGTGGTATTGCAAGGAAGACGAACACGCTGCTGAACTTATCCGCCTCGTATCTTTGCACTGCTCGTCCGTGTACACAGCGCTCCATCAGTTCATACTACTCGCTGTGTGCACTCAGGCACGTACGACTATCTTTCTCAGCATAGTTAGACCTAAGCATATGCTGCAATCGCGACAATATCTCAGAGATCCATGAGGTTCCGGATATATTACAACGGATCAACGGAACCTTGTAAGATGTGCCGGTGAGGGACAAGGTGTGCAAGTCCATCTGGTATGTCCATGGGGCGCGAAAAGCCCACACACTGCTTTCCGTCCTTTCCTCCCCTCTTCCTCTATTCCGCTAAACACGCGCTCGCTTGAATTGCTAATGGCTCACCGAGAGCGTGAAAACACCGGTTCCACCAGCGGATTTTTCCACGTTCTGCACTCCCGGCTTCCCCACATCCCATACACACACTCTCTTTCCCTCTCCTTCTCTCGTATATGCGACTTATTAATATTCATTAGCTTTTCTGAAATGACGTTTAGTGGTAAATGGGGATGTGTGCGAATGTAAGTATATAAGTTTGCCGGGACCTTTTTACTTGGTTGCGTTACGCCGTATTACTGGTTTAGGTTATGTACTGAGTAAAATTGAAATGTTGTAGACTATTGTAACAAAAATAATTGTTGTTATGCGATTTTATGCCGTTTTGCTTAAAAGTACCTGCTTAAACAAGGTATTATTTTTTATAAATTCTTTTGTATAAGATTGTAAAACGCTCGATAAAATTTGTCATCAAGTATCCCCATATTTTTCATATAAATTATTAAAATTTTCTTACAAACTACACCCTTGTTAGAGGTAAAAATGAAAGAATCTTTACATTTTTCTTCCCTCACAATTTCAATTTCAACCTCAAAGAATCTTCTACTACAACAAGTGATACTGTGAACATCAGCCTAACAAGCACTCTTGGCCTCTGCACCAGTTGCAGCTTTTCACCCGGCAAAAGTGTTCTTTAGCTTTTTCCAGTTCTTTTCCCAAACAATGTATACGCAGTTTGCTCGTAAATAATGCACGATATTCCACTTTAGGCATCAGCATATTGTACATTTCGGCTTGCAAAATACCTTAAGGACGATATAAAGTGAACAGCAATAGGTCGAGAGTACGTCAATCGAGCTGGTGCTCCAGTCTCAGGCTCTCCAGTTGGCCGCTAATTTATGTGAATACACACCTCGAGGCGTCGAGCTTTTCCAAAAAAAGCCGTACAGAGGCCAGAAGCAAGGAAAATGCAAGTGGATTAAGTCAGCTGACTCGGCACGATGCTCACCAGAGATACACTCCATCGAGCAGTCTTGATTCCCTCCTCCCTTCCCTCTAGCCCTCGCCCCTAGCCCTTTTTCCGATCGCCGCGCGGCGACGCTCTATCTATCGATCTCTCAATTACTCGCTCTTTCCCTTCCCTCCGTTTTTCGCGTATACGCGCGCCCCCACTCGCTCTTATACAGGTGTATGTATATAGGTATACGCGCAGGACTACGCTGCCTCAGGCTGCAAGCAATTCAGAAGTGGAGATACCGGATAATTAACAATCTACCGCGGCCGGCCATTATAAGTGATAACTGGCGCATAATAGCTCGAGAGAGCGCGCACGCCCCTCCCATCATAGCCACCTTATGTGTGTACGCGCGTTTATATAACCTCACGGCCTTGCAAATTAGAAGGGTGGACGGTACAATCTTTCCTATCCTCTGACCGTATTTACCCTTGCTTGGCGCTCTGCATGCACTCTAACGTAGACCCTGTAGAGGAATAAGCAAAACTCTCGCTACTTTTCTATGTGTCAGGTTCGCTGTGTAGACTTTTATATGACTTTGCTCCTTTGCTAAAGTGACATATTTCTTGAACAGTACGAATTTAAATATCGAACCTTACATATGAGCAATGATTTTTGTATGGAATAAAGTACTCAAAGTATATAAATTAGAACGTTATCAAAAGTCATAATCACAATTAATATCTATAACGGTACATCAAAGTTGAATTTTAGTCGGCGCATTAATCCCAAGCCTGCGTCTTAATTAAATCTCGCTGCTATATTGGTAGAGAGAAAGGGAGAGAAAGAGTAAGAGCCGAGATAATAATAAGATATATTCTTTCGGGGCTTTGGCATTAATGAAAATTTCGGCAAATTACGTAAAGGCAGAAAAAGAGCTTTTTTTGGGGTCTGCTTGTCTCGGCGAACGGTAGGCTCATCTTTTCTGCTGCAAGCGGTGGTCGTCCGCAGACGTTTACACGCCGGCGGGGCCGGTAATCACCGGGTAACACTAATAGAATACCGCTTATGAATTACGAGGAGAGGCGCGAGCGCGCTCTTACAATAACGGACGCACGTGCTCTCTCTCTCTTTCTTTCTCTCTTGCAGGCCAACCCGTAATTATTGACAGATCTCTCTTTCTCCGCGATATACAGCAGAACCGGCAGTATCGAGCAAGAGTAGCCGGAGACGCGTGCGTGTCCGTCACCACAGCGTGGGTGTTTCGCTTCGGGCAATAGGCAGCATCCGAGGCTCTACCACCGTAATGTGGGCAATGTGTATCGATTGTTCATTGGATACAAGTCGACTTCTCTTATAGCGTTTGTCCAAGCGCGAATAATGAACGATCGATCATCGCGGCTCGTTTGCACTTAACTATACGACCCGCACCTTTTTTCTCCCCCCTTTATCTTTGCCCCAAGATGGGAAAATCTTGTGTACGCGAGAGAGAGAGAGAGAGAGAGAGAGAGAGAGAGAGAGAGAGAGAAAGAGAGCGGAGTGAGCAAAAAAGCCGCAATAAACGCCATTATCCGTTGGAGGGGGATTTTCTATTTAATTGAGCCCATTAATTTGGTCGTAAATCAAGCGAGAGAGCGGTGTTTTCTTTTTAAACGATTAAATGGGAGCGAGTTATTTAGACAATATAGATAATTAAGACATTGGCTATTAACTTAATCGTGCTTTGTTGTATTAAGTTAACAGGTATAAAGGGGGGAGGCCTTGGGGGAATTGAATAATGCGCTTAATTACACGGAAAAAACCATGTCAAAGAAAGTCGAGTTTTTTTTTCTCTTTTAATAAAAACGATCGTTAGTTGACGTTATTTTATAATTTACTTTGATATTTTTTTCCGAGACCACGTTGTGCAAAAGTTGTTCAATTGCTTGATGATAATGCCGACGTGTTATTCTTCATAGATGAGGAAAAAAACTTGTCAGCAGCAGTAGAAAAAAAAAATCGCTTTATCCTTAATAACTTATCGTGAACGTGATTGTTTTGTTATTGTTAAATGTATAAAAATGCCATGGGGACACAGAAGCCTATTATAATCCCCCCACAAACCCATTCCTCGCAAAATCACGTTGAAAACCAAGAATCTACCTCTCGAAAGTCGGGCATCCCGAGGGAGTTGCATTGTTTCAAAGTTACGTATACGCAGGGTAACCCAGAAAGAGCTGGCGTTTGCTGCGGATCCGTCAGCGGTTCGGTACAGCAGCCGCCACATCCACAGAGCGCGTCCTCCCGATTTTACGAGCAGTCCGTCACTTTTAACCATAGCTCGAGGGGGCGCATCTGTCTGCGTTAAACCTCAAGTGCGCTCTCTGAGGCCCGTCGATTCTTGCCGCCGTAAACTTTTACGTTTCAATTATACACGTCTCAAAGCCTTGAGGGCCTCGTCTGACCTTACCCTCCCTTTCCGGATCCTCTTGCTTTTCAATGTAAATCAATATACACGCGCCAGCAGCAGTGCATATCAGCCTGGCATATACACAACCAAGCGGAAACGGCAGATTTCGATTTCTTTCATAACTATAACATACGGCTGTTTAGCCATGTTCAAGCGTCTCTGCGCGCTTATCTCGCAAACACAACTGCACTCGCGCTTGTGTGGGCCCAAAGTGGACTGTACGTATACGCTGGCAAAAAACGCTCCTCGTCCGATCGAGAGGGAAAAAAATAAACGAGAGCGAGAGAGCGAGAAGGACGAAGGATATGTACGCTTAGTCGAGAGTAAAAGCAGGCCTATCTTGTCGACCCTCTCTTCCAACGCGAGCGTGCATCTCCATGCCAGAGGCAAAAACGCCTGGCCTCCAGCAACATATCTCGGCACGAAGCCGTCGCCGCCGTCCACGTCGTCGTCTTTGACGTGATCGTCTCTCTGACGACGGGGGATATAGCGTCGACGTAAATTTTTACACCGTAATTACGCGCGAGTGAGCGAATATATACGCCCGCGGAATCTCCAACAGCCCCGGCGCGGGCATACGAATGGCGTTCGAGAGGTTTTTTATTCGAGCTCGTCCACCGCTCTGTATATATATTACCGAGCTCCAACGATCCAGCCCTCTAAATAGAGCAACGAGCGACGAGCCAGCCTTCCTTTTTCTTCCTCTTCTTCTCCACAGGCTAGCCTACGGTCATCGGCTTCCATGCTGATTCTGAGAGACTGTATATCGAAACGGCTTGCTATACCGATGATTGTTGCTAATTTTTCTGGTGATCCGGAAAGTAGGATTTTAATTATAACGTACGGTTTTTTTTTCTAATATTTGTAAGATTAGAAAAAAAAATTTTCGTCAAAACCCTTATTTATAGGAATAATCGTTTTTCTTATCAACTATGATAAATTTAAAACAACTTTCTTTTCAGACTAATTTCTATTTACCAAAAATTAAACTGACTTTACGTTTGTAAAAGTAGAAAGATCGCTATAAACGGACCACACAATGGCTGTACTTAAAAACTCATTTAAAATACCTTCTGATCTAGAATTAAAAAGGGCAAAAACAAAACGATTTCCGATTGAAACTTAATAACTCACATCAGGATAAGAACAGAGCCAAAAGCACCTTAGACTTTAAAGTCCTCCCTTAAGCGCCCGGCGCAGCCTGTTTGGCAATAACTCACATTATGCATACTTCTCTCCCTCCATCTCGCTCATACATAATAATCAATTTGAGTACACGCGACTCATCGTCGCAATTTCCTAACAAGGGAGAAGAAGAGGAGCGATCGGAGGAGGGAGTAGCAATAAAACGCACTAATTTCATTTTCATTACACAGCGCTCGGAGTGACGCAGTTGCACGTACAGCTTACATATACTATCGAACACAGAAGTATGGCAAGAGGTGCTCTCTCGCTCTCGAAAGAGAGAGGTGGGCGACAAGATAAGTGACCGATCGCTCGCGCAATGTGTTCGAATAATTTGCGGCGGCCGAGGCAGACGCGTGCGCGCGCGCGCTCGCCGCATCCTTTGCTGTATCGGAAACAGGGGACGAATAGGAGGGAGATTGGATCTCTCTCTTACGGAGACTGGCGCACGCGCGCGCCGCTCGAAATTTACATTTCGTCAACGGCCGGCTGCTGTTGCTGCTTCTGCTAGCACACCGCTGTCTTTAGGCAGATGCGGCGAGTAAATTGGCGCGATACCCCCCCCCTCCATCCCTCGTCGTCCATACCGATCGAAACGTGTCGAGGGTTTCTCTCTTCACTGTGCATAGCAGCAATAGCGCGGTAGCTCACCTGGCTCTCTCTCTCTCTTTCTCTCGAGTGAATCGCAATTACGTCGGCCCGGCAATTTCCAAGGAGAGGAGAGCGAGTCGCGTGGAAAGTGTCGCGGGCCTCGTCGTCGTGCTCGCGCGCACGCGTACATGTGATCGGAATCGATGCAGCCGATCGGGCTCCGAGATGTCTGCTGGCAAACGGACTAGGAGCCTTCTTCCCCTGCTCCTCGATCTTTTCTCGCGGCTGCTACTATACCTTCTCCTCCTTCTGCCGATCTTTATCGGCCAAGGGCCAAATGACTGTGTGACCGGACGTCGAGGAGCTGCTCGCTTCTCTCCTCCGGCTATACATACGTCGCTTTTATTTTTTCAGGTAGAGAGCCGCACCGATAGCTGTACAAGCTGTGCAACTTCGTTTCAAGAGAGAGAGAGAGAGAGAGAGAAAGCTGACTATGTTTGTGTCCGAGTAGGGCTGCGCGATTATCTGTCTTTGATATCGCGCGCTTGGCTAAAATTTATAATTGTTTCTCTTGCTCTCTCTTTCTCGCTCCTGTTGCCTCCTTCTCACCTTTTCTTTTTTCTTTTTTTTTATTACGTCGCTAGTTAGTGCCTCGCGGTCGTTTACGGCTATGCACGCGATGGTAATTCATCAATGTTACTTTAAAGATCACTCGTTCGTTTAAATTTAGGAGAATGCGCGATTATCGTTGTATATTTTGAAATTAATTGTAACTCTAACTGTTTTGGTATGAAAATAGCTTACTTATAATTAGACATGAATGAGCATTGATGACGCGCTATCAATTTTTCTATGGTTCTTCAACTGACAAGCAAATAAGGTTAAGAGACTAAATGCGAGATTTTTTAAAACCCATTTTCAATCTTCATTCTATTCAACCTATTTTCAAGCCTAAACGCATTAGCAAATTATAGTTAATTCCCTATTCAATTTTACGATTCAAAATTCACCAAGTCGAGTATAATTAAATCTCAATTTCAAAAAATAAAAAATTTCTTTACGGCAATCCAAAGGTATACGTAATAAATACAAACAGATTATCAAGTAGCATCTTCTGCTATATGTGAAAAAGTGCGTGGCACTGCACTTATAGTAGAGCACCAAGTACAAAAGATCCAATGCGTCCGAGTGAGGAGTTTCGCAAAATCCGGGCTTGACTCACATAAAACGGCATCTCTTCCTGTCCGTTCACTGCAGTCCGTCAGAGGCGCACATTGCAAAAAGCACATAACGGTGCGTTGAACACTCGGACGGGATCGTCTATAGCGTCTGGCGCGGTAGCACTTGTCCCACGGAGGCTTGAGCACGACTCTCTTCCTGGAGCTGGTCTTACCCTCCTCTCCAGCGAGGACGTATAAATTATCAGGGACGGAGGATTGCGTCCTCCCGTGGACAAGAGCGGGAACCGACGCATCGAGCAAGCCTGCTGATCCGCGAGAAAGAGCGGCAAATGAGTTATTCTTTTGTTTCGAGAGGCCAAAGGGGGAATTGAAATGAGAGAGCGAATGTTTCTGCCTTACTGGCTTTCCTGCTTTCCGAGGAGAACTTAGAGATGCTACTTTGCCACAGCCCGTACGGATCTGGAGTATCTGATGCAAGGGTACTTGGGGCTTGTACATAATGGTTAATGCGGTAGAGGCTCTTGTGTGATGGAAAAGATTCATCAGCTGTTTTTGCTTTCTTTGTAAGTCGTTGTACTGGAATATTTGTCTTTGTCTTTTCTTTTAAACATCCAATTCAACAATTATTGTAATTGAAAAAGCTTACAACGTAAATTTTACGGTGGTCTCTCATTCAAATAATTAATTTTATACAATTAATTAGTCTTTAACCGACTAACCCAGATACACATATATTCAACGTAAAGTCACCATGAATACACCTTGTTTTCCAAGCAAATGAAAAAAAACCAAGCAACGTAACCAAATCTTTATTGAAGCACGTTCCGTCAACGGATCGATCTAAAAGAAAAAAAGTCGAGCAATCAAAATTGTGTTTGCCGAGAGAGAGACGACCTAACAGAGAAAAAGAAAAGGACAATAATCAAGCGACTATACATAAAGTTAAAAGGCTTCCAATTTCCCAGCCTCTATCACTCATATCCCCCTTGACTATTTGCCCTTCCATACCCTCCCCCCTTGAAATCACAACAAATCGTGAAACAATAGGAGACTCCAAGCCGAAAATAGAAACGACATTCTACGAGAAGGCCTACGCACTAGATTTCCCTCTATCTCCCTCTCATTTTGTCAGAGGCAAAGAGGGGAAGGGCTTACGCAAGTAACCATGAGCGGACAAAGATCGTTATTGTTTGCACTGAGAGATCTCGGTAGGCAGATGCAGGCGGGAAGGGAGGGTAAAAAATGCCGAGTGTGCAAGCACACACGAGTAGGAGCATGAGTGACGGGCTCTGGTATATGCATGCGCGCAAGAGCAAGAGAGAGTCCGATGTGCGGCCGCAGCGAGTCCCATCTTCTCTCGTGTATATGACGCAACGTCGAGAGACGTGCGTCTGATATGCGTCTCTGTGCTTGCTTCCAATCTCTTTCTCTTATTCTCGATGCTGTGAGCTAAGCGCACGACTGCCCGGCGCCGAGGGTATTTGCGGCCCAACTATCCTCGGTGTGCGTGTGTGCCTTTCGCTTGAGCTTGCACTGCATGCACGACACGGCCTCTAAGATCTATAGTTGCCCTTACAGCTTTTGGTTCTACGTCATCATTTTGTTATTGGTTGCTTCTTTTAGTAGTAATTATTATGAACCGATGTTAAAACTAATGTGTAATTTATATTACGCTCCATAAAAAAGGAGCGTAATATAAATTACATTTGCAAACTTTATCCCCCTTCGTCTATATAGATGCAGGTTTGACAGTCAAGGATTTTATCAGACTGTCAGAGTCAATTGACCGTCATGGTCAAAAAATTCAAACGCCGTCTCCGTCAGGTCAGAGTCATGACCGTCAATTGACGCGTCAATTGACCGACGTTTTGACCGCTCAAATCCCTGCTCCTGTGACTGCATCAGCTGTTGCTGTTACCACCACCGCCGCTTTGGCTGTCGGAGTAAAGTTGTTTTTGGTAGGGGTTAAGATAATTGGTTTTTTTTGCAACTTGCACGTCAGGAACTAGATGGAATTTAACAAGAGTAGAGTTGGTTACCGTATCCTTTGAGTACAGTAAATACAAAAAAGCTGGTCGAAATAAAAATTGTAAAAATATCCTTACCTAGTTTTAGAAGTGATTCGACATACTAGGAATCCTTCCATTTGCCGATAACATGCGATTCACGATAAGTGCTTTATATACATACATACATACAGGCATACAGACTTTTTCTAAAAACAGTGTCTTCGTACTTAGAAACCTTCAAAACGTCAAGAAAACACAAAATTACTGAATCGAAAATTTTCACCGTTACAAAGCTTTCTCTTTCTGGAAGCAAAAAAAAGTATACAACGCAACTGGCACAGTGAATGAAAACGAGTTAGAAGTCAAGGTTCGCTCGGCTAATTATAGAACGTAAACAGTCCCGACATCTGACATAATAAGAGATTTAAGAAACATTCCCCCGGAGTTCTCGAAACGCGTGTGTACAAAAGAGAGAGACACGCACGCTCCCGAAAATCTCACTGCTTTCCAGACCGAACACGTTGTCAGCGATGTTATTATGCTAAACGTGAATGCACGCGTGTCTGTTCTCCAACGAGCTCTGCGAGAAAAAAACGGTTATAAAGCTGCTGCGTAGGCTGACGATCCAAAAGGGCGTTCGAGTCCGTTATTTTCTCCACACGTACATTTGAACTTATTCGAGACTGTCGTTTACCTCTCCTTTAAAAACGCACACGTGCGTATAGACAGGGAGCCTCGTCTTTCGCATTAGCATCGACTCGATTTTCTTTATTGCATCCGTTTCACCTTTTTTTTTTGCTTCTAAGCTCAACACCCCTTTGGTCACGGGAGAGATCGCACAGACGAGAATCTATGAGCAAATAAAAAACACACACATCTGACATACAGAGAGGGATCGGGTCAGACCAGGGCTGTTATATTTTTTTCTTCTTCACCGGCGCAGTTGTGTACGGTCGATATATGCAGATTCGAGCACTGCAACCCCACGTGAGTGGGCTGAGATGGAGGATGCAGCAGAGCCGAGCGATGACGACTCTCACTCTCTCGCGTTTTTTGCTCCGGTTTCCTTTTTTTTCCTTGCTCCCCCTCTAACGCTCCAGGCTTTTCTTTCGAGTCCTAAGCATCCGCAACGCAAGTTTTTGACGCTGCATTAAATCAATCAAGCCCCCCCCTCTGTCTCCCCCTATCACCCTTTCATATCCTTCTTCCTGAGCGGTGGCCAACGTGTACGAGCGCACGCGCGCTATATATCTCCGGGAGCGGCGACGGGTCTGTCTTCTCGTACGCAAAGCCGTTCGTGCCTTGGACGGGGGGATAAATTGCGACTTAATTCTTCCCGGCCGAGGCGAATCGGAGCTCTCTCTCTCTCTCTCTCTCGTCGTGTGTTCCCACTAAAATAGCAGGCGCCCGGCTAACGAAGTAAGCGACGCTAGCCAGAAACTCGGGGGCAAAATATAAGTTGGTAGAGCGGGCCAGAGGAACGGTTGTAGGAGATGCACGCTCGCGCCGCAAGATTAATCAGCGGCGTGACCGCAGCGCAGGTCCGCGACGTTGAACGTCCGCAGGGAAAAGCAACGCGCGGGGTTGACGCGCATGCTTGACCGCGCGCTCGTAATCGGAGAATACGCGCGTACAAGCAACGCTGCGGGAAGAGGAAGTATCTCGATGGGAGAGGAGCCTCAAGGAGCTCGTCGTTTTTTCTAACAGAGCTTCTCTTTGGAACTCCCTATGCAAATGTGTGCTTGCGGCTTTTGTTCGGCGCGTGATATCGCTCTCGTGGAACACGATATACCGCGGACTTTGATAAATATTGATAATCAGGCTCACTCCTCTTTAGAGCTATTCTGGGAAATCGCGCGCGTCTAGGGATCGGCTTGATATATCGTGCTATATTTAAATTAATGAGCGATAATCGCGCCACGATGCGAAATCGGTAATCCCGGATACCCCTAGCCATATGCTATTTAAGCTTTCTCCGTTTTTCCTTTCCTCGTGCTTTTATGTATATGAATATTCTTCAATTTTACCGCGAACCGATAATTTGCATGTAAACAAGTTTACTTTCTATGACACGCGATATATATCCTGTGCTTTTACAGGCTATTCTTGAAAGTAGTTTATGCCTGTATTCCTACCTCTAAGATTGACACGAATACCCTATTCACCGAGAAATTCTCCGAGTCAGTATCCCGAGAAAGGAATAAATTTCGTACTTACGCGCGATTATCAATAATTTACCGCAGATTTAAAAAACACATTCACGCATACCTTTACGCGCACGGCTATCTAAAATATCGCGACGCGTGTAATCAGTTATAAGGAGAATGGGAATAAAAATGCCTGCTGCTCGTACATAAAACAGCCGTTCCGAGCAAGGAATTTCCTACTGCCAAACTGAGCCAGCTTAGCTCCCCCCCCTCTCCATCGCATATGGTTATTGAATTCGGACGCACAAATCGCGTCAACGTCATCTTACGCCCGACCGATTTTGCGCAATAACCGCGAGCTCAGCCACGCAGGCCGAATTTATCAGGTATAAGCGTTAACGAAGCAGTCTCTAAATAATTTTATTGCCATGCCCAACGCGAAAGCGCATGAGAGATCGGTAAAGAGAGAAAGAGAGAGAGAGAGAGACGATTTTCAGGTATTAGTCAATAAACTCAATTTCATGCAATCTCAACGTGAAAACGCTTCTCCGATTCGTTTATAATTTCAGTGGAGTTATCAGAGGGGGAGAGGAGAGATTTGCTCGGCTCGTAACTGCGCCTCATATCTAAATTGCTACTAATGCTGCTTTCATGTACGATACATAGTAATTGATTTATATTCATTCCTAATAACTCCTCCAAGGTTTATTAGAATTAATTAAATATCCTTCCTTCGTCTCTCGTGCGTCCGTTCATTCGTCCAGCATTCGGCTGCCGATCTATCGGTAAATATCAAATTTTATCCAAGCTAGCGACGTTATCTTGATTTACGTCTACCTTCGGAAAAATTGGCGAAAAATCGGCAAACGAAATTCCAACATTTTTTTCAAGCGCTTACACTCAAACTCTCTCCTCGAATATTTTTTGCCTTGAAACTTATCGGGAAGGAGAAAACGAAAAAAAAGCCCTTAGCTCGTTAGGAAAATTGAAATTTCAGATAAGATACGTTGGATATCAGGAGACACGCGCGAGCGCGCACGTTAAGCAAAGCTCTGAATCTCAATTCATCCGATCCGTCTTGGCGCATTGTTGTCGCACTTGCGGCTCTTTCACTCGCATCTCTCTCTCTCTCTCTCTCTCTCTCTCTCTCTCGCGTGCACACGCGACTGCTCTCCCGGAGACACGAGAAGGACAGAGTCCGCGTAGTCACGCGAGCGCTGGACTCGCCTCTCCCTGTAATCCATCATTTATATTAATTGCGGCCAGACAAGTAAGCCCCCCTCCCCCACCCTTTACCTCTTTCCCAGGCATATCTCCCCGGGCTACTCTGCATAAATGATAAAGTCGTGCGCGGCTTTTCTCGACAGAGCCATAGAGCTTACGGCCAAGGACGAGTCTTGGCTCATTCATAAATTCTAATTAAGCTCGCACAATCGGCCAGGTTATATACGCGCACTATTTACCCTGAATTCCCTTATACTCCACTTTGGCTTTACCGGAATCTACGAGGAGTAATGAGCTTTCGTTAATGTTGAGTGCGCTTTTCTGTTGTTTTCTTTTTCAATTTTCTATGTTTTCAAAAGCGGACAAGTGTTAGCAGGAAAGTATGTGTAGCTTTACATTATTGGAACTGTTCAATGTCAATAACTGTTTATTTACATATCTAAAAGATAACAAAATCATAAAGCACTTTCAAGCACATAAGCCATGAATATTACACATCTATAATAAATCAGAATTAATGTTTTGAATGAAAATCATTCCATTGATTCACTTGTCATGCGTGTTACGATAAAAACGAAACGTTACCTTAACAAAACTTAGCGCTTACAAATCAGTTTACCTGAGTAAAAATAAATAAAAAAACAAAATTTCCTTGTAGAGTACAACTAGATCAATAAAATCTTCAAATACCGCAATAAAAAGTTCTCCAGAAACTTAAATGACACAAAACTAATGACAACTGCTCAAATCGCATCTTTAGATTAAAGCGCTCAAGAGCACATCTTAGCTCTCAGGCGTAATTAGAGAAATTGTTTTGGCGTCTCTAATGACGCGAAGCTCTCTCGCTCGGAAGACGAGCCGAGAGAGTCTCGTTTAAGCAGCAGCTTAATCGATTCGCGAGCGAGCTATAGAGGTCAGTTGTTGCTGACCCGCAGCCTGAGCCTCTCACTCAAGCTTAATGAGCAATCAAGACGAAATTAGGCCACCTATAATGAAGTGTAAGGCTTCAATGACGAAACTGCCACATAAACCTGCTGGCTTAGAGTAACGACACGAAATCCTGCTGGAATATTACGTCGTACAGACACGGAAACCAGGCAGACTCTCGAGCTTCTCGTTGAGAGTTAAGTCGTCAACGAGCCTGTACTATGTACGCCTGCTAATTATTTAGGCCGGGGAGGAGTTTCGAGGCGGGGGCTGGATAGTCTACCAAAGGAACGAAGCAATTCGCTTTACACACCGGTTAATTCCGCGTACACGCGCTCGTGACCTTACGTAGTTTCGCGGGCTGGCACGGACATCGAGAGAAATCACGAGGTTGCCTTGTACTTTCGACAATTAAACGATGTTTATGAGATTACGCCGTGCTCTCATGAATATTTATAAATTGCCGCTGCGAAAATCTTTGTGCCTTGGAAATCGAGTATCGATAAAGAACAGATTAGATTGCCTGGGAAACCTTGAGAGCAGGCTTATTGACTCTCTGTGCCGCGGCTCTGTAAGCCGAGGGGCAGGACAATGGAATAACTTAGGCGCGAATGTAATCTATATTGCGCGGCCGATATATGCATATATACCGTAATCAAGATCGTACGGTAATTTACATGGCAGCGCGCATTTTTCGAGCCCTATGCCGTAATAAATATTATAGAATAGAAAAATTAAAATGATGTGTAATTACTGTAATTATTTTAATTACCATTATAATTTAACCTTTGGAATAAGCAGTAGGCACATGCATTTAAGGATTTATTGAATGTAAATTTATACAAGTGCGTAATATTATAATATGAATTAATTTTCATTAATTTATTAAATATGAAAGGTCTCTTGTTCAATATTGAACATGACCTTTTTTATATGAAAAAAACTAGCAATCAACTTCTCAAGTTTTCAGTTCTGAGCCGAAGGGTGTGTTAACTTTAAAAACTTATTCAAGTAATCAAAAAAATTTATTCTCTACACGTTTTATTTAAACTATATAATTTTCAATTAAATTAATTTTACTGCGAGCATAAGTTTTCCAAAATAGCTTCATAGCAATCACGTGTACGCATAATCCAAGAAACCCTTGTTTTATTGTATTAACTCGGGAATTCCAAACTCCCAACAAAAAAGGCAAAATGAAAAAAACTATCTCGGAAATAGTCAAAAAGTACGAGTTTGGTTCTGGCACATAGTCGACATTGCACGGCGAAGGCTGGAGGGCCGTGCCAGCTGAGAAGCACTGGCCGCGAGCTAGAAGGCCGTCGAGACTCTCTCCCTCGCGGTTCTGAGCACAACGCCAGGTTGTTTACTACGACGGGAGAGGCGAGGCGTGTCGTTGAACCTGGAGGGCTCCCCGAAGACAGAGACGAAGAGAAGAGGGAGAGCGCGACTACGCGGCGGCTACAGCAGCAAGCCAGGCGGCCCAGGCGCGTCAGCAGCAGCAGCCTCGTATTCCCCTTTCGTCCGGCTCTCCTCCTCTCTCTCTCTCACCCCACACGACTAGCCCTCGTCGTTTATTCTTCACCTTAATCTTCGCGTTCGTCTTCTTTCTTTTTCGAGCCACGAGGAGAACTTCGTATATATATATATATATATGTCCGCTTGGCCCTTACCATCCTTCCTCTTCTCTCTCACTCTCTTTCGCTTGTTCCCGAAGTTCTCTAGCTTGCATTGCTCATGACTACGATATCTTCGTTTTTCTCGAAGTCTCCCCGCTTTGCTTTTCATTATACATGTGAGCTCTAGACTTCAAAACACCGCTCGCGATATATTTATATTACTCGAAGTATTACTGCTGCTCGACTAATGGCCAGTGCGCTTCTCTTTGTGCCTCAAACGTAACTTTAAGCGTTTCCGACGTTTTAGAAAGGACGTATTAATTTGGAGATATTTAAACTCGAATGTACTCGAGTAATAGTTAGCCTGGTTATAAATAAGATCCACTTAAGACGTTCACAGCAGAGTTAGATTTGATTTTACTTTCGTATGGAAAAGTATCTTTGTTTTATATATTTTAGGCATTTACCCAGAAATAATGGTTTTACAGAAATAACCTTGCACAGTTTAACCGTCGTATTAAACATTATTCTAGCGAGAGAGATTATTCTGGTTAAATTAAATCAAGTCTATCATTTATAAAAGTTTATTTCTGTATCTATGGACCGAATTATTTTCTTATACTGGTGCTTTTGCTAATTTAAAATACAACGAAAGTTCATGGGATGAAAAAATTCGAAAACATAAGAAACAGCAGACGTAAAATTGAAAAAAAAAAATTATTTAAATAAACGAGGAAAGACCAGACTATCCCATATATTCCGAGAACCTGTCGAGAGAGGAAACGTTCAGTAGAGTCAGAACACCGCCCTCTAATCCAGTCGAAATCGCTGTATCGTTGCAGCCTTTCTCTCTGCCACTATCTCCTTCCCTTCTTCCTCTCACTCTCTCTCTCTCTCTCTCTCTTTTTCATTCGTTTCTTCCCTGCCCTCTCTTTCTCTTTCAGGCCAGGCGGAAAAGCAGAAGAAGCAAAAAGTCGAAATTTACGCGCATCCCATGGGCGTAGAGAGAGAGAGAGAGAGAGAGAGAGAGAGAGAGAGAGAGAGAGAGAGAGAGAGAGATGGAGAGAAAAGGGAGGGGGCGAACGAGAAGTTCGCGTGCGCATATCGTTTATTCCGCGCAAGGGGGCCGCGAATTAATACGAGCACGAATCCGCGATGTATGCATCTACCCTTTTCCCTTTAGGCTTCTCTATACGGCCACGCGCGTACATCGTCGAGACCGCCGCGCTGAACATTCATTAAAGCCGTGAACAAGCTGGAAGGATAACGGAGGCAAGCAAGACCGAAGATATCGAAATAAAAACTACTTTGTAATTTTCGTTCCTAATTAGTTGGCAGAGCTAAGAGTTATATATCGTCGGTTCTTTTCTTTTTTCGTAAAGACCAGACCTCCTCTAGCTTCCACTCTTTCGTCTATATGTTCATTTTTTTTATCAGATTTTTAATTTAACCGTTCTCCCCTGATTTACCGTCTGCTTTTATCTTTTACGAGTTCATTCGCCAATTTTTCGTGTAATGCGTTACAAAAGCTTTTGGTAATTGTAGGACTTGAAATTTGTATTGTACGACTTTATCAGGAAATTTATAATCCACCACAGGGAAGTATATTGTGTATGGCTTTAATGAAAATTATTGCAATAATTAATAAAATAAAATAATGAAATATGTCATAATTCTTCAAATTAAATAGAATCGTTTCATTTATTAATTAAGAGACTTTTTCAAGTTATATACACTTGGGTAGTTTATTGTACGTTTAGCAAAAGACCAAAGACCAAGTTTATGAAAACAGCCTCGATCGCCCATCGACATTTATCAGAATGTTCAAAAGACCGCTTATATGATATGTACCAGCTTACAAGCAGCCGAGCAAAACATCACACTCTGGCCAATCCGAGAAGGTCATTACAGCCGAGAGTTCCGGAAGGCCATCGCGAGATGGAAAATCCAGCCACATGACGTTTGACGGGCGTTCAGTTGGGAAGAAGGTACGGTCTGTGGGACTGGGCGGCGGTGGGGGTTGGGAGGGGGAGGGAAGAAGCAGGCCGCAAAGCCAGCGCAAGCTTCACGTCGGTCCGCGGCAGTAAAGCGGCTGCAGGAGCGGCAGCCGTGTAGCATCAGCGCCCGTAATCAAAGGCAATCATCGATGATTACGGGTCCGAGGAGAGCTTAAAGCCCACGTCAGTGGGCTGTCAGGGGCGCTCTCTCGCTCTGCGCCGAGAGGCCGCCCGGAAAGGGAAGACAGCGCGCGGGGGCCCGTCCAGCCGGTCCACCGGCACATACCCCCGCGCCTCGCTACCCCGCTTGATAGAATGTCAATTTTCGTACCGGCAGCCGGCCTT
Source organism: Anagyrus pseudococci (assembly GCA_030522585.1). Lineage (NCBI taxonomy): Eukaryota > Metazoa > Arthropoda > Insecta > Hymenoptera > Encyrtidae > Anagyrus > Anagyrus pseudococci. The sequence goes on from JAPYYQ010000285.1 coordinate 73,465, forward strand.
TACCGCCCTCTCTCTCTCTCCCTCTGCTCTCGATATTAAACGTTGCCGGGGCAATTCCGCGGTAATCGGGAGACGGGAGGGACGTACGCCGCTCTATTAGCCGGCATATACGCGTTTTGCTTGTGTCGCGTGCGCGCGACAGACAAGCCTCTCGCTCTCGTATACATGTCTCCCCCCCCTCAGCTCGCTCCACCTCTTCGTTATGTCGTATATCGCCATTCAAATTATATGGAAATTCCAAAGAGACTTTTCCTTTTGGGACGAATATGCCGCGGCGCGCCGGGAATATCGGACGGAGCGGAGAGGGTGGGGGCTCGAAATTGATGTTTTCCGCACTTTGACTCCGCGCGCGTTGTAAATTTTCATCGCGCACAGGTATACGAGCGCGAGCGCGCGGACAGCTTACGACGTCGCGATATATAATATATAAAAGGCGGCGCGCTAACGCGAAATTGTCCTTAATCGATTCCCCGTCTCGACTCTCTCTCTATGCTTGAGAAAACTGTTGCTATGTAGTGTCTGCTGCCGCCAACCTGCTGATGGATAATCTGGCTTTCATTAGATTAAGATTATTCGGGATACGATGACTGTCATTAAATTTCTAATCGCTTGAAAATAAAAGTATTCGATTATATATTTACGTGTGGCTTGTAAGAGCTCCAGGCTTTATGCTACGCGTTGTAAAAGCACGTTTATTACTATACCGCTACTACTTCTACATACTACCAGCTCCTGCTGGTATCAGGCAAATTATTGTCATAATTAAGTCGATAGAGCCGTTTACCTACTCTTGTCCGATCGATCGCGATATTTCACAAGAGAGCTATACGATTTTCGAGAAGGTTTAAAGCTTCTTTTCTTTTCTTTTGCTCGAAAGCAATATTTTCCGAGCGAAGCAGTCAGGCGCGATCGAGCATTTTCCTCTTAAGGCTCATATATGTCATTGCACAATTCAATAAAGCCCTTAGCTTACTCCCTTAAGCAGGCTCTCGAGTTTGAAAAAAAAAATTAGCACTACCCCGACAAGTGAATAGCGTGCGCAACTGTTCAAAAAATACATGTAATCTCCAATGATCCCTTTAAGCGTTTACTTTTTTTTTCCAGCGAAAATTCCAAACGACTTTACACGTGGCGCGCGCGGGGCATCTGCGAGGCTTCGTTTCCTCGGAGAAAGAGCTTTTCTTAGCGGTTGAAAGGCGCAGGGGCATCGAGAATAGCCTTCCGCGATGTAAATCACTTTTACGGAAGGGGCAACGCTGAGATTACGGAAAAAAAGCTAGCTTAAAATGCCCAACGACCAAGTGTATAAGCAGGGTATGTGTGTGCCTGTGCGCGCTATGCGTTTTTCTATGCATTTGCGTCTGTGTTTGGTTTCTAGGAAATTGTCTTTCGAGGAAGTGACCACGTGCGGATCTCTCGCGAATGATGAGCTCGCGAAGATGCGTAGTACGCGTCTATATAGCGTTGACATTACGACGCACTACTGCAGATTCAGCGTTTGTTGATGATCTTTATTTAAAAATGTGTAGCAAAGCAATTATCGAAAGAAATATTGTTATAACGATATCTGGTCAATTAAACGTACGAGTCGAGTGAGAATTTTTATAACGAGAAAACGTAAAAACCATAAAATAAATATAAATGATCGCAGGTGGCTTTGGTATATGGTGTACCTATAGCTCGTAATAACGTTATTTTTTTGTTTGTTTGTTTATCATTTTTTTAATCGTTTGATTATGCAACGCACATATTCGGCAGTTGTCGCAATTAACTTTTCTCCCGTGTGCTATATATTAATTAATGCCTTACACAATACGGAATACTAATTATTATATTTCCGCTCCTGTATTAATTTACAATTTCCAAAGGGAAAAAGGCAATTAAAACGTACACTTCTCAATTTACAGAGTGAAATATTTACACCCCCTTCGATCGTTTTCATTCTCGTCACGCGCAGAGAGACGTTAAAACCCGTCCTTTCCATTCACACGTAAAGCATAAATCATCGAGTCATATCTAATTTCGCAAAAATCGTTTCCATCACACGCGAAACCCCCCACCCCCCCCCCACTACACACGTATATGCAATACACACACTCGCTCGCTCTGACGTACAAACTAAACTCAAGAGCGAACCAAAAAAAAAGTAAAAAAATCTCGATTGAATTCAAACTTTTTATTTCCAGATAGCCACATTTACAAAATCCCCGGACAGCGCGCGCGGTAGCTCTCGCTCGGTAAATAAATCTGAGAAAAGCGAGTACATATCGGATCTAAGCTCAAGTATGATTATCCGCGGCGAGTATGGGGATATAAGGCATGGGCTTCGTTCTTACATAAGCATTGCGAAAATAAGATAATCCCCGTGAGCCGGGGCGAGTGAGGCTCTCTCTCTCTCTCTCTCGGCATAAGGCGAAGAAAAGTCCATAGAAGTATACATAATACAAGCGGTCCCGTGTATAGAAGCGGACTTTCCCTCGCATAAACGAGCAAGCTTTGGCGCTCCTTTCGACCCGTTTCTCCTCCTACACATACACACACACAGACGTAGCGCAAAAATCAATCCCACCTTTTCCCTCGGCCAGTTGGACGAATTAATTATCGATAAGGTGCACGCGACAATAACTCGGCGTCGGTGGCGGGGGTGCGCGTGGGAACCGCCTCGACTCCTCTATATATATAGAGAGAGAAAATGAGAGAGAGAACTCTTTGCTACACTCGGCTAAGCTCACGTCGCGAATAATTCATCCGCTTTTCGCGTCCACCCGCCTTCTCTCTTTTTGTCGCCGGGCGCGCGCACGACAGGGGGAGGGGGGAGAGAACGAGAGCTAACTTCCACCTCCTCTCACTCCGCTCGTATTGTATGACAGCTCTCCGCGGAGGCTCATTCTCTTTCTTTCTCTGTCTCTTGTCTTCCCCCCCCCCCCATTCCTCCTCGACCACCGCCGGCCCGATCCACCGTTCTCTTTTATTTTTCTCCATTTGTCGCAAATAAATTCACGACGAGCGCGGCGAATGGCATGGGCTAATGATTGATGAAGACGGCAAGGGCTTGATGAAACTTTAAAGAGCTACTCTCGTGGGCCCCCGTATTTTTACATAAATTAAACCCGAGCCAGATCAGATGTTAACTCTTGTTTATTTATACACATGTTCCGAAGAATACATCAGGAGCAGAGTGGGACCGGGGCGGGGGTAGAAGCGCAAAATAAAACAGGTGAATGTCGTTCGCGCGCATCTCTTTGCCGCCATTATGGATCGGCAGAGATTCTCGAGGCTCTCTCTCTCTCTCTCTCTCTCTCTCTCTGGCTCGATGCCACAACGGCTTGATACATAAATCATTGTCGCGGGCTCTCTCTTTCTCCAAGGGCGGCTTGTGAACGACAAAAACTATATCTTATACAAATATTTGAATAGCGGATATGAATAATAAACTCGGGCAATGGGTAAAAACGACGGCGCGGCGTGTGCCAACCGCACCGGGACACGCGTCTTCCTCCCCGTCTTTTTCGTTTTACGCGCATTTCAACGCGCGCGCACGCGGCGTCACTCAAATTGCCGCTTGTTAGCCTTCTCGCGTGACATTTATTATTTCCCCCCCCCTCTTTCCGCGACCCTTGTTTTTTTTTTATTTATTTTCATAGAGCTAACCATACTCTTTGTGTATACTTTCCATATACGCTCGCTCGTTAAATTGCGCGAGCTATAAATTCCGACATCTTGATATAAGAACAATAAGATTTCTCTAATAAGACAACAAGTTAATTTACATTTTTCGACCGGCTCGCTCGCCGCGGCCATACGATGAATAATAAACGCTAATTAATTATCTACATTTTCAATACGCACCAACCGCCTGTATATATATTGCTATCCGATAGAGTAGAGCGTTACGCCGCGCGCACAAAGAAATTGTTGCTCGCGGAAAACTTAAAAGATTTATAATCTTTATTTTTCCTTTATTTACACTAGCGGCGAGAGCTCGAAAGATCGAGAGCCCGCGTATGAAGGAGATAGGAAGAGGTGGAGGAGAAAATGAGAAAAGTTTATAAAGCGCGATAGAATTGAAAGGGTTTTGTATTATCTAGAGACAAAATTATCTGCATCAAATTCTGGGCTTCGCTTATGTGTGTGCACAGTCGCAGAAATATGCCAGTCGCGGCGATAAAGCTCACTCGGTCCACAATGAATATTGTTCTCTCTTAAGTACGAATTAACGATTTGACTCTCTTTGCCATTGTCTCTTTTATTGGCCACGCGCCGTAACTCATAAGCTCCCCCGCGCACTATCATGTACACATATACGAAGGCGTATGTCTATATTGCAATGTTATATATCAATGGAGCCGGCGGTGATTATAATATAATCAATCGCAATCAATTAAACAATAAATCCCGCTCGACGCCCTCGATTCATAAATCCTCCGTCATATACTTTTTTTCTCTCTCTCTCTCTCTCCTTATACTTTTATTTTTCCCTTCAAAATCACCGTTTTATCGCGCAGATGCAATCGCTCTCGCGCGCTTTATTCCCGCATTAATATCGCTCGTGAATTTGAACGACCAAAAAAAAAAAAAGAGGGAAAAAAAACAGAAAAACAATCCGCTCGTATAACAGTATTCGGACGACACGCATATATCCCCACCACCCTTGAGAAAATCGTTAACTCGCCATAAAACAAACGAGATCTTAAAACTTCGATCTACCAGGCTCTTTCGAAAGAGAGAGAGAGAGAGAGAGGAAGAAAGCGAGAGGGAAGAGTCTGCCCTGGGCACGGATAATGGCCGTTTTTGCGACTACGAATTCATGCTCGGCCTCCTGTTATATTCTTTCCTTTCATCGGCGAACACACGCGCGTCAGTGCGAGAGCGAGCGAGCGCGCAGGTCCACGGGAAAAACAAATTGCAAACTATATACAGGGCCCTTTTTATTTCAATCGCGAGACGTACTACTGTTTGTTCAGAGAAAAAAAAGGAAAAGGAAGCGAGGAGGATAAAAGGAGGCCCAGGCTTTGAGCAAGAGCAGAGAGGGAGAGAGAAATGCCGAAGGCAGAAGCAATATGGAATTGCCGAAGAAAGAAGAGCCGCTCTCGCTTCCTCGAACGTTTACAGTGCAATAAACGTCCAAGACGTAGGTCATCTCGCCGGTGCAAATTCACGAGCAAAAGAGCTGTATACACTCTCGAGTCTTTCTCTCTTGAGCGGCCAACTCGATTACGCGTACGGAAGGACGTTTCAAGAGAGCCTCTCGGGGCTAACGGATCCGCGCGCGCGCGAGGCCGCGTCTAAGCGTTTTTGCGCTCTTCCAGGCCGCGACGAACGACGCGCACGCGAGAGAGCGACGGTATGCGCGCATATATACGTGCGCGCGTTAGCCTGGCACACTTGGCTGGGGCTCTATGCGTCGAGTGGCATGCCAAACCGGCGTTTGGCTGCTGCTATTTTAGAGCGCCGAGAGTCGCGCGAGCTGCGAATTTCAAAAGAGGGAAAGCCACTGCGCCGCGAGACTTCTTTCGCTCTCGAAAACGATAGGAACTGACGTTTTATTGCTGCCTCGCCACCCCCTGCCCCCCCTTTTGATCTCCACGCGAGTATAGATGCCGAGGCGCGAGAGTGAGAGGCTCTATGGGAAATAAAAATTCGGATAGCCCTCGGTATAGGCGGTACATGCATAGGCGGGAGCTCTATTTCTAGAAGGTTAGGCTCGCGTTCTCTACTTTTAGACTATCGCTTTTATTACAACCCGTGCGGAAAGCGATTGTTGTCAGCGTAAGCTTATCACAGACGCGGTCCCTCTTGCGCCAGATCGACTGCAGTATCTTGGAGAACGCCGCCAATTTTCTTTTACGAACGAGCCCACTGAGCCTTTACGACGAGTAGCCGCTGCTGCTTTAGGTATACGCATCGGGAGCGTTTAGACAAACGGCGTCTCTCTTCTATTTGTGCCGGGTTATGTGCCTTGCTTTCTTGAGGAGAAAGCTCGCGTATATATCGGTGAGAGCGTTTTTTACGACTCCGCTCCCGGTACAAATGCGTTTTACGGCTCCGCGCAGCGTCCGCGAACGTGTAATTTCTTTTTTTTTTCTTCTAGAAAGAACGCTACTGCTGATATACGCCTCCTTGACAATTTGCCCGATTTATACCTGCGCCCGTGCTCGCGGCTCTTGATCTCTATGCGTTATACACACAGATGTTTCCTTTACACTTTTCTTTTTTTTTTTATTTATCAACTCAGCTCGGTACAATTCTTACTCTGCACTTGGATCATAACAGTTTCACAGCGGCTAAACCAATAAATATTGCCAACAGCTTCCTCGCGCATATCCAATGTTAAAACGGAGATCCCGAAAAATTTTAGCGTAACACGGTGGTAAGAGATGTACAGGTATATAGGTAAAGGCAAAGTAGCTCTTACTCCAGCTATAAATAGTAGCCCGCGCGCACATTAAAATCGCAATAATCCACAAGACACGTAAGGCACAAGGCGATATTATAAATTGTATCGAGCGAACAAGCATAAGCACAGCAGCAGTAGGAGTATACAGCGGATGCAGTAACAGCAGTCAATATCTCGCTAAAACAACATCGAGCAATCATCCGTATGCCCAACGAATACATCATCCCTCTGAGAAAGATCGGTAGCGTAGAGAGGGATCTGGGGAGGGAGTAAGGTGGAGAGAGGCGCGCGTAATTAAATTACACGGAATATAAATAACTCGGGGCGAGTGCGCAGCATTGGACATTAGAAAGCTTGACAACAGCAACTGCTTCCGATGCTCGCACGAGCCGCTCGCAATAAACTTGACGCTCCGAGCGCGCGCGCATTGGGGCTCTATCTGGCTAACGGTAGAGCGCGAGCAGGCCGCATTAATTTCTCAGAATGTTACAGCGCTGGGCGCGCGGGCTACTGCTGCCACTTCATCTCCTTCTCGTATTTGGACTATAAGTATAATGATGCATGCCTCGATAAAATGAGCTGCTGCCGCGGATCGTGTATGCCCCGGTGAATAATGTATCCGCGCGGATAGGCTCACACACTCCTTATACTCCGAGCTAAAATTATTATTACCAACCGTCAATTTTCCCGATCGCTCGTTATGTGTCTGTGTGTGTGTACGTACATACACACCGCTTGTCGGCCGGTTGTCTTAAAAATCCGACCCAAGGAACGCCGAATAAGCGTCGCTGTTGCATAAGCCGTCTTTTCGCCAATCTCGCGATGTGTATATAAATACTCCTGCGCGAAAATGTATAGAGAGAGCTCACTCCCTCGCTATATCCTCCTCCTCCTCCAGCGCCTATAGCTACCTAGCCACCCCAATAACACTCTCGCTATATATCTCGAGAGAGCTCGAGAGGAAGGCGTTGATTGCCGATCGTTTGGCTAGACTAAAAAGTGAGAGCGCGCGGGCCTCCAAGCATCCCGAAGAATTATGAGCCCGCTCGTTTATAACGGCCGGCAAGGTGCGCGCGCGAGAGAGAGAGAGAGCGGCTCTCTCTCCTGTGCGCACAGAGCGGCGTCGAGCGCGAAAAGCAGGCGCGCGCGCACTCACGGTAGCCGCGATGTAGTCTCGGATAAGTCGTCGACGCCGCCGCGGGAAAGTGGAACGTCCCGGGGCGCGCACAGCACACACCTGACGCCTACTCCCCGAGAGCCGCGAAAGATGATATAGCCAAGCGTGGGCCGTTCTCTCGTTCTCCAAGCGTAGGAGTCTGCCAGACTCGTCGTCACGACGAGCCTTTATGCCCCCCCTCACCCCCCCTTGGCTTGGCCGCTCTCGTGATTGTGTGCTTCGCGAAAATTATGATTGACCGGGCTGTAATCGGCTGTCCGGGTAATCGGATACGCTAACTGGCCTATATCCAGCTCTCTCTCCCTCGCTCTCTGTCGTGTGTATTCTGCGCTTGAATAAATATATACCACTGGCGCGTGTGGGTACGCGAGAGCCGTCGCATGTATGCCATGTATCCAGGCTGTATCGACTTTTCCAAGCCGCATAGAGAGTCCGCGCGCGAGCGTGAGCGACTCGAATTTCTTCGCATCGGGCCGCGCTATAACCGAAAAAAGAGCCAGGATTAAGGAGGCCGTCGGACAAAAAGGCTTATTATACTTTTTAATACGGCCCGACTAACGCTCTCGGTTATAAGGTGTATATACGTATACCGCAATTTAGCGTTCACGCCTCGCACGCGCGCTTAATGGCCTGTCATAAATTTTGAAATCTATATTTTCGCAATTTCGCGCTCGTATAGCCTCTCGCGCTTGTGGATGCGTTTGAAACTATGTATATGTATACATATAGCGTTGAAAAAGAAAGTGCAATCTGTCGAGAGCGAGGGAGAGAGAGAGAGAGAGAGATAGCGGGAGAGTTGTGTGATCGAGAGGTTCTGCCCCCTTGTACGCGCGCGTCAGTTTTTTTCCCCGATTCTCGAGGCTCTTAGAAAACGACGAAAGAAAGATCGCTATCCGGATAGCGCGCATAATGAATATTAAGCCCTCGTCGTTCTTTTATCGCCTCTTCCTTTAATACCAAGCTCATTCTACGGGCGAACGGAGCGAACTAGAGGAGAGCGCGAGCGAGCAGGAGAAAACGCCGTGTGTTCTCGACCTGGCGCGCTTTTAACTTGCATTCGAAGCGACGAAAAGAGCGCATCTCTACCTGCGCACAGCTGTGTGTACACAGGCAGAGGAGCAGGAAAAAGGGGGCAGTTGACTAATGCCAGCGCATTTAGATACAGCCTCCGGGAGATCCGGCATATTTTTCCATTTTTGATTGCCTGTCGTCCGAGAGAGAAAGAGAGAGGAGCCCCCCACAAGCCTGGCGGATATGCACCCACTTGTTTTCGGCGTGCCGAAAACATATCGTCCGAGTTCAATTACCGACTGGGAGCCGATATGAGATGCTATCGCCGATATAAGGTATAAATCTCCGAGGAGACCTCGGGACGACGGAGGCCCGAAAGAGAGAGAGAAAGAGATTGCGGAGAGAAGGTGGAGCGCCGCGCTGCTGCACAGTCGATAATAAATACGCGCGGTAGACGTGCGGGCCGATGAGAATAAAAAGACTCCGAGGTATAGGGCTGAGAGAGAAGATCGAGGAAGAAAAGGAGAAGAAGGAGGAGGGGCAGGCGTACACACACATACACATGCGAGCGCGGGAGAGGTGCAACCTGTCCGCTTCACTCGGCCGCTTTGTCAGCATTAAATTCTAAATGCATTACGCGTCTTACAAATAGCCGGCCGAGGCACTTTGTTCCGATTTTCTCTCCCCGATCTTTTTGTAGCTTCTCGATCTGCTGCTGCTTCTGCTGTTCTTGAGATATCGCACTTGCTCACCTCCCTCCTACTCGTTTCCATCGCTTTTGTTTTATTTATTTTCTTTCATTTTTTTCGCTCAGGTTTAGACCACAGTAGATTCTGCGTTCCTTTTTTTCTGGAAATTACGGACAAAAAAATTAAGAATTTTTAATGGAGACTTTAAAATAAGACAAGGAACTATGAGAGATCGGCAATGTAGACTGTAAATATCTCCGATATTCCGATAACGTTAAAAAAAATTACACGATTCCGCGCAAGCGATTGAATCGTCACGCAGCGCATCTTTTTCTAATCTCAGTTTTTCTTACACGTCCGCAAAGCCGCATCAAAGTACATCTCACGGCCGTTATAAAATATCTATTACAAGCTGCTGCATTTCGCTGATCGGCCTCGCTTCTCGAATCCCAATTCCTGCGACAACTGCAGTAGCTCTACAAAGAGAGGGAAAAAGGTGAGAGGAGGAGGGGGCCGACAGAGGGGGGTGTAGTGAATTAATATTAATGGCAGAAGACTGGGAAGGCTGTTGCATCGGGGCGCCCGAGGCCAGGCGGACGATTAGCCGAGGCCGCGAGAGTGCCTTCCTCTTCCGCGTGGTTTATTGCCTCGCGCACGAGTCGTTTATTAAGCTGTCGTCTGGGCCGCTGGCCTTTCGGCGGCGCGCGATGATGCCGATCGCGTCACTCCTGGATCCCCGGGGACACTCGAAGCAGACGAGTCATACCGATCAAGAGTGCGACCCAGGGACGGATCAAAAAGGCCGAAGAGAGCCAACGCAGCGACGGCGGTGAGGGAGAGCCAGCAGAAGCGAGGATATGTATCTATCCATCTCCTCCTCTCCTTCTCGCGTCGCGTCGTGTGTCCCTCTCTCTCTCGGCTCATTGTGCTCTAAATTATGGCCAATTTACTCGAATTTTTCCATGTCGTAAATAAGGGTAAATCAGCCGTGTCGCCCGGGTTGTTGACCTGCTTGTCGCTTCACTCTAGCTCCCGGCTCACTGCTTGTTGCCTAATGCTCAGACGAGCCGGACCTATTGCAACGCCAACGATGAGCTCAACTCTGTCTATCTCCCTTGCCTTTTTCTTTTTGACCCCTGAATACGGCTTTGCCTGCTTAAATAATGCCATTTGTTGTCGATATGTTGATTCGGCGGTAATCCGAGACAAGCTTGTGTAAAACAATGTGATCGACGAATCTGACGATAATAATGTTGAATAAAATAAAGCCAGATTGTTACAATTACCTTCGAAAACAATTAAAAACAATGAAAAACGCATTTATAAATTCTGGAGAAAAATGAAAAGTTTGAATAAAAAAAAAGTCAGCCAACTCGTTAACACACTGACTCTCTGCTTCATTGGTTCTAATAAGACCAGCGCTTTCCAGAGTTCACGGTGATCGCCAACGAGATCGGCGAGGGCGGCTCCTTTGCGATGCCCCGAGTGAGATTAAGCGCTAGCCGGCGCTGGCCTATAGGGTCCGTCAATGAAATTAATGAAAGTCTAATTTGCAAGAACGAGGGTTCGCGGAGTGAGCGACGCGCTGCATCATCTTTGCCAAGTTTGACTTGTGCTCGTTACTGTATGACGGTCAAGCGAATACGACACGAGTTACTTCACTAAAAAAAAATAAAAAAATCAGGGACTTTTATGTCAACACCTACTGAAATTCCGTTGTAATTTGAAAAATTAACATAAGATGTTCGTTTTTTATTAAATACTGTAACGTAATCGTGTATCGTGAAAAAGCTCGGGATTCCATCACCACCGACGATAAGAAACAACAGCCTGCCGAATTTAGCGCAAGTCCACGAGAGCCGAAGGGTCGACTCACTGCGTGTGCTCGGGCGAGCGAAAGAGAAACTGAGTATATAACGCACGCGCAGCCAGTAGAAATTTGGACGAGCGCCAGATACAAGCTATCGCGGCAAGAAGTTCGAATCGGAGCAAGAAGCCTTCGTCACCGAGGCTGCTGGCCCGGCCATTTGGTACGGGATTTAACGTGGAAATAGACATTTTTGCTTTTACGAGCTCGCCGACTCGACGCGCCACAAGTTTTACGATTGATCGGACACGCCATATTGTTTATTAGAGAGAGACGACAGACGCGCGAGGACGCATCTGTGTCGCCGTGATTTTATTCCGTTTCGCTTTTAACGGCCCAGTCACCGTTACGCAGCTTTAGCTTTGATCTAAAGCCCGAAACAGAGGCCGTTAAAAATTATTACGCGAGTCTTTCTCCCGCGGGGAGCTGAGAGCAGGCGTCATCCGGCGACAGACAAGGTTTTGCCGAAAGTCCGACTGAAATGTCGAAAAATAAAATATACTCCACGTGTACGATGTTCATTTTCACCAGACTGTATACGTCTCTAATCTAAATCTAGAAAAGTCCAAGTTAGTGAGTACAGATCGCGTAAGGCTATAGGTCGCCGGAGAACGTCACGCCGGCGCGGGTGAAAAAAAAACGACGAAACCCCAAATAAAAGCAACGAAAAAGGTGCTTTTATTTGGGGTGGGGCTCGGCGATTGTGTAGCGCTTCAATTTGTCAGTCCGAACCGTCTGGAGAAATGCAATAAGAGAAGAGGCCCTGCCGCGTATAGAGAGACAGTGTCGCAGGCGCGCCAGCCTCTTTCGGCTTCTTTTTCGAATGCCGTGCAGAGAGTAGGCGCAGGGAGCAGTGCAATTGTTATTGTCCCTGTGAGGGCCTCCAAATACACATGGGGGCGCGCGCTCCGCGCGAGCTTCACCGTCGTCGTCGTCGTAGTCGCGGTGCTCTTATTGCGCGCCCGAAGAGCGTCTGCCGGCTCCTTATATATCCCAGCCTCTGGTCTCTATTAATAAAGCGAGCTTTCTCGGGAGAGCAAGCCCGCTGCGCGGCGCACAGCAGCAGCGCGGCGGCTACTCGTGAAAACGTGGAATTAGAAATCAATTGTGGTTGTAGGACCGAGAGAGAGAGAGAGAAAGCGTGTCTTTGATCCCACGTGCGCAGGCTGGCGCGGGGAAAAAGCCTCGGCTACTTCGCCGAAAAGTCGCTGATGATTAATTGCCAACGCCCGCGGTGGACACACTTGTGCGTTACACGGATGTATACAATATACGTATACAAGCGGGCGCTTCCCTCTCGCTCGTTTCTACACGCTGTTGGGCCGGATAAAAGACGTTGGACATAAGCCTTGCGGCCTGACTTGTCAATGCCAATTTTCCGCAAGCTGCAAAAAGACGTTGCGCAGTCTTCACGCTCGTGTGAACTCTCTCTCTCCCTTCTACTATCGCTACACGAGAGAGTAAGAGAGAGGGGACTGCGAGTGTCCCTTTGCTTCATAGTGCGCTTAAGTGCACTCTTATACCCTGCGAGCCATAATTTTATGCCGAGGTTCTCGTGGACCGAGAGATTCCGAGAATTTGAGAATGTACTCTTCATTAAACTGTGTATGCGCTGCCCTAGCTAATGGATGATGGAAAATTGAGGCTGTGATCTAAAAATATAGCCTTTCGTACGCTCTTTTATCTTTTGCTCTTGTGAATTCAATTTGTTTCGGAACGTTTAGATTTTTCATTGATTTTGTTTTTATGAAAAAATTTTATAAATTGTCAAAAAACATCGTAGACAATACGTTATAATGATACAGTAATCATCTAATTTTTAGTGAATCAAAAGAACAATCGAATTCCAACATGTCATAATAATACAACATTATATTTTGCATTCATCGCGCAATATATATATGTCGCGAAAACGAATTTCCCTAATTATTGTTTATTTGGCAAGGATAATGCGCAAACGAATAGTAATCACTGGGAACGACGATAATAATAAGGCAGTTAAGGTAATAACATTTTTGATAATCGTGATTATAAGTATACGCTGCCGGCCGCAAAACCTCAGGCCGAAAGCCAAGCTTAAGTCGATTTAAATCTACACTCGAGGGTCGCAGAGTCGTCGCGTATCCCATGCTCTCATGACGAATCTCGATGCGGCGCAAGCGAGACGCGAAACCGCGAAGACGAATTTACGAGCTGGTTTTTTCGGCCTGCCTCTCCTTACCCTCTCCATTCAGCTCCGGCTCACATACAAAAATGACTTTTAGCCACAACCGCAGGAAACGAAGCCCTCCAAGAGATCTTAATCAAGTTCACATGGCAGCATCAAATTTTCAAATCGGCCCGTATCGGTTGCACGCCTCCCTTCCTCTGCTAACTCGACGTATTCTAACTTGTATCGAATCGAGCGTATAGCAATGGAAACAACTTATACCCAGTTTGAATTTATTCTCATCCAAAGAGCCACAGGAATTATCGAAAATTTGGGTCGATTCCGAATCGAGCCTATCTATCAAAATTCGACCTCCCCGCCTAATGAATATTAAACAAACATTTAAATAAGTCCATATGCGTTTTTCGGTAGATTTTTCGGGTATGCGCTTGGCCCGCCCGAAAAACCACGATATCAAATGTCCGAGGGACGCGTTCGCGTATACGGGCCCGGGCGTACGTACTCGAATTACGTGGGCCTCTCCGGGCGCGTACACCAGTGCGTACGTTCCGCCAGCCTCGGCCCGGTCCGCGAGTTTTCGCACGCTCTCGGCCAGCTCTACGGCTTTCTGCGGTCGCAGGCCCCAGAGTCTCGACCGCGAGCTTGAATGTCCCGCGTTACAGGATGTGTACGGAAGCTCGCGGGCTCTCGACTAAAACTCATATCGAGCTCTTTCTCGACGCGGGTAATATCGAGCGCAGAGTCGATCACTCAATAATTGCGCTCATGCTTTTCGCCACGGCGCGTTTTATTAAAAGCGAATCGTGCCGGTAGCAGCGAACTCCTAGTCCTGTTTTAAGCGTATACACACGCACCATACTCTTACTCGCTCAGAGCGTTCAATTTTCTCATTACTCGGAGCTCGAAATTAAATTCCAGAGTATTTCGACGCAAATCCAATCATCATTAAAAACATCATCGCTTCCATTCCGCCGCTACTCGACACGTATTGCAATTTGTACGCGCGCGCGCGCAAGTGTGCCTCTCGCTCGCGTCTCGACTCTCAACAGATTCAGCGTTTATATACGCAAGGCGCCCGGGATTATAATTCGCCAATAACGCCTCGCGGCAACAGTTCGAGATCGGACAGGCCGTTAAAGTATAATACTACTATAGTTATGCATACGCGCCGCGGCATTACATGTGCCAGAATTGCAACGGCCAAGCTATGGTGCTTACGTACGCAGAGGGCAAAATGTAAAACGAGACGCGGGGTGGAAAGTAAGGACGACGTCGATCACGCGGGCGTATATGAGGGTGCGAACCGGTTTCGAAAGCAAGACTACCAATCGCGCTGTTGCCGACCGCGCGCGCGTTTCCTTAATGCCGGTAATTGACTTTTAATCGCTAGAAATGGGCGCGTGCGCGACGAGTATTGTACACTGCATTAAACAGCCCTTAATAATCGCAGGAGAATGAAGCGATAAAAGGAGGCGGGGGAAGCCTATGATTCTCGGTGGCAGGAGCGATTTGCGCCCTCTTGGTTTAACTGCCCGGGTATATCTCGCCGACGCGCTGCTTTATACGGCACAATTACCGACATTAGCATCGCTATATCATAATTATATCATTATCGGCGTCATCATCATCGCCAGCTTCACCGGGAGCAACTTCGCACACCGAGCCCAGGGGCTTCGAAACTTTAGCGATCAGCTTTCTTCTCTGCTTAGCGTCTAGTCGTTCAGTGCCAAGATGGCCATACTCTATGAAACTATATCATTAATACCTACGACGCTTCCACACTTGTAGCGTACGACGGAATTAACCTGAAAGATCTAACGAAACCCAAGTTTTAACGATTCAGTGCTTCTTCTGACCCAGATTGATTCAAATTTATATTTCATTAGGAAACGCTTAATAGACCGTACTTGTTGCAATAAGAAAGTTTATATAAAACGTTACAGAAAGAACAGTGCTATACTCAATGTTACGAAGATACTCTATAAGTAAGGCAAGCTAGCACACGTATGGTAAGTTGAAGAAATTTGTAGATAATAAAAATATTTTTGTTCAATTTACAAAATTTTACAAGTACTTATTCTACAAACAGCTATACATTGATTTTTTTTATTTCGTTTGTATATTAACAATACTTCATTGTTTTACGCTTTGTATTTAATGTTTATGACCTGAAATTAGCAACATTATGTGAACGAAGATAAGGTTACTTTAAACGAAATATTGTTCATTACCATTTCTAATATATAATCTTACAGAGATTGTGAAGGTACTATAATAACACGGTTATTTATTATTATTTATTATTAGTCAAGATAAGAAGCTTTCAAAGTTTGCGCACAAAAAACAGCGTACGTATCAAATTTTCTCTTGTTTGCATGCCTCTATTTTAGATACACTAAACAACGTTGCATACTTTTTCTATCTTTTGTTGTATTTAAACGAAAATACTTGGACATGCGACTTGTATGCAACGTATTTTACATCATTTTAGAATTACTGAAATTTCAATTATTCGAAAGCTAACCTACACTTTCTACACCGTAAGCACGTTAATTACATTGTATTGTCATCAAGTATGTTTCCAACGTCAATTAACTGTAGGTATGTGTCTACGAAAATAAGAGGGGATTTTTAGCGTACGCTTCCTACTTTGTGCACGCTTTGTGGCTTCAGATTGTCAATTTCTAAAATGACGTATTAAACAAAACTTATTATTTTCAGAGACAACAGTGGTCACGCTGATCTTCAAATATTATTTTACTATAACCACGTTTAAGTTTTAATATAAGTAAGTTGAAAAACTTTCAAATAATTTTTTATATTACGTTGGATATTACAATAATTATATTTCTTTACTTACAGATAACAAATTGATAAAATTGTTGAAGATCAATTTGTATACGAGGAAAGTTGTGTTAAAATAATTGTTAAGATTACTATAAGAAAAATCTTTATAAATTCTACTTTTGTGTAAACTCCGAGGATTATCACAAATAATGACAATGGAGTCTGTATACGTTTTGAGCCACACTTATTTTCTGCAGTTAGCAGTGATAGAGGCTCACGAGGACAGCGTTTTACAATGGTTACAAGAAGGAGCCGACGTTAATGTAAAAAACAATCATGGAAACACACTTCTACACGAGATCGTTTTGATCAATTCTCTTCCGAGTCATGACGATGAATCGATAGGTTGCTACTTAAGAATTATAAAGTCCTTATTGCTCTACGGGCTTGACATAAACATGGTGAATGATAAAGAAGAAACGGCTCTGATGCTTGCCGTGGCACAATATAAGAAATGCCGAAGAATTAAGATGGTCTCTTTTCTATTGGAGCTGGGGGCATCCACGTCGGTAAAAAACAGAAAAGGACAAACAGCACTGCACCTCGCTGTTCGTTTTGGAAATGCCGAGTTAATCGAGCTTTTGCTGGCGTGGAAATCGGACGTTGTAGCAACAGACTTGGAAGGCAACACACCGTTGCACCATACCGTCAAACAAGATAATATTCCCTTAACCTTGCTTCTATTGGAACGAGGCGCAAACGTTGACGCGGTAAATAAGGAAGGACACACAGTTCTCCATACCGCCATTAAATTTTGGGCGTCCACTCGTTGCATCGAAATGTTAGTCGAAAATAATGCTAATGTTAACGCAAAACTAAGGAACGGCAGTAATGCCCTTCATATGGTTTTCTCGTGTCCACATCGGCATTTATACGACATAGGAAAAATAGCCAGAACACTGATTCTCGGTGGTGTCGACGTAAACAGTAGATCTCACAAGAACAAGATTGCCTTGCATTATGCGGTCGAGTTGAACGACATGCATACCGTTCGATTGTTGCTGATGAAGAGGTCGAAAGTTAACGAGCCGATGAGTAATGGGCGCACGGCATTGCACGTGTCCTTGTACAACATGCACGCGGACATAACGAATCTCCTGTTGTTTTACGGCGCCGATCTCACCATTCGCGATCAAGAGGACAGGACTCCACTCGACCTTGCCCAGAACAGATTTATCTCGTTGCAGCTCATCAAACATTTGGCCAAGCTCGACCTGTCCAACTTGAACGCCGAATATTACCAAAAGATCAACAGCTGCGAAAAGTATTTCGACTACTATGTAGCTTGCCGCTCAGAAATTGAAAAGATGAAGGTCTGCTCGGTTGGCTTCGGGACTACCTTGTACGACGTTCTGACGAAGTGCGAGAACGATCTTAATTATAACATTACCAAAAATGCCAGCGAAGCCAATGTGTATTCTGCTTTTCCGAACTACAATTTGATGTTGACAGTTCGCATCCAGCGCGTCAGCCAGCGCAAGTTGCTTCACAATGCCGTCGAAAATCGTCTTGACTTTTTTTGGAGACACTTTAGGGTTCCGCATTTGCCAATGCAGAAGATTCTTCATTACATTGACAATGAGGACATGCAGACCATGGCGTTGGTATTGGATGCATAATTAGTGAGTATTTTTATTTGTTGGTTTGACAGATGTAACAACAAAAATACGCACATTTATCAATCTAATATTAAATAATCGTATTACAAAAATTTATGCTTTCTTTTGGGAGATACGACAAAGTGTACTCGAAATGCAAATATTTCACTAAAATAACTGTAAACTAAAAGAAATTTTGTTCCAAAATGTTCCATTAAGTATACTGTTGAAATGAGTTTTTGACGCAAGATTTAAATTGCCGACAATGTTATGTATTTGTCATTACAATTATAGAATGTAAACGCATATGTATGCAATTAAAATGACGATAAGCACTTTGTTAAGACCTTTGTGAAGACTCTATAGTTGTATACTTAAGTCTATTTTGCGTATCACACATGTATTTGAATAATATGTATGAGAAATGATTTGTAAAAATATTAAAACTCAATAAATATACTTTCAACAACTTTTGTGAATTTCTAAAAAAATAACGCGCGAAATATATAATTTAATTGACTACAGATAAACTACGTATGTGCATAGAAGATCACGTTTAGCGAAAGGTACAAGAAATTTGTAACTATAAGAAAATCAAATTTCTCCTTCTTCTAATTTTCTTAATTCGAAATATTAATGAATCAATATAAAAGCATCATATCAGCTGTAAAATATGTGCTTTTATTATAGACTTTGATAACTGTTAATATATTTCTCCAATATAAATATTTAACGTAACCAAAAATACGTAATGAAAAATGTATATACTATTTTTATTTGTAAGACAGTGTAGGTGTAATAGCTCCAAGACCAAACGTGCAAGTAACCTCACATGTAATGAAGATGAATGTTTAGTTTCACTCGTTAAAATTAACAAAATTTTCAAGTAATGAGTAGATTTCAACGGATTATAAGCTTCAAAACATTTAAACAATAATTTAAGTTTCAATCTTGAATAACAAAGGTACATTATTGGTTAGATTACGTGTTTTTGCTCAAATTAGATAATGTGAGGTTAAATTACATGTTGTTTATTATTAGCAAGTAAACAGTATTATTTTAGCAAGATACTCGACTGACATAGTAGACGTACAGGTAAGTGTCAAGTAGAAACATTTGTAACTATACTTTGTTTAATTTATGATTTAAAGTTTAGTTGTACTTGATACCTGACACTTTATTTAGAAATAAGCAACAAAGTTTGAAAGAAGTCTGAAATTAATGAAAATTGTGCGACAACGCAAACTGATCGAAAAATAGAAGATATTTTAATCTACCAAGTGGTAATATTATTTTACATATAAATGATTTTATAATTGAATTATTTTAAATTAAAGTAATATTTAACTTCGCAGGTTCATTTAAACAAATGAAATAAGCAGTGTAACCGTTGAAACTAAAGAAACTCTTGAAATTCCTTGAAATTAAGAAAAAAAGAAAATTAAAAAAGAAGCTTTTTTTGAAGAAAGTAATAAGACAACAATACATTTCAAATGAAGAATAAATTATTGTTAACTGTATTTTTTTTTATTATGTTTAGTATTTTTTATCAAATCATGGGCGTAATAGTCAACGACACTTTTCTATTTTCTATAATATTTTTTGCTGTAATGTTCTTATGTTTTTGAAACTTTTAAGCCATGTACATTTATCTTCTGCTTTACTCGACCAAAACTGTAAAACTCCAATGCCTTTGTCAATTCGCAGTTCATTCGTAATGTTCTGTCATTGTGAGAAAAAATTGTAAATTGTAGCAATAAAAAATGTAAAACTTGAACGAAATTTTCTATTTACTTTTTCCAGTTCGTGGCGATCCAAATTGGTTAAAATTCAATTTATTTCGTTTCACCGCAGCAACATCTTTTACGAGAAAGCAACTATACATTTCACATAATATGAACCCTGACATTCAATAGGCGAGGCATTATCCCATGTGACAGGCATATACTGTGTAACTCCCATGCAAGTATACAGCTCGAGAGTAAGAGGTAGGTAGGTTCGAGTGGGGTCTCACATCCGAAAACCAAAGAGGTCAAGAGTCGTATTACCATCGGTTAAACGCGGAAGCTCGGCCCTGCGGCCCGGAGCCAATATTTGCTTAGGCTGCTCCATAATATGCAGATTACGGTCAAAGCGGGGTACCGAAACGCGCGCGCGCGACCGCACCGTCGATAATAATAGACGGGCGCGCGACTAAGGAGAGCCTTGTCGAACGGCCAGGAGGGGACGCCAGGAAGGCACACAACGCGCGTCCAGCCGCGAAAAAAGTCTCTCGCTCTGCGGGAGCAAGACACACGCTTTGTCTGTTCTTTTGCCTGTGACAATACCTCCCTTTCCCGCTCTTCTTTTTTGGGGGATGACGTCACTACGTTCGATTCGACAATTGTTTATGTTTTTTTTCTTTAAGCAATCGGAATTATTAAAGAATATTGCGCATCTCACGATTTTGCAATGGCTATATTAATGCAATAATAGGTCGTTAAATGCAACACGACTACAAAGTTTCCCGCGAGCGACCGGAGTCAAGCTATGGGATAAGCCGTCAATTTTCACAGCAGCGTAAGCAGGGGGACGTTCGACGTCGCGGCTCGTGCAAATTTATCCCCTGCGCGCGGCCTGCACATGCTCTTGCGCGAGGAGCTTTATAAATATGTGCACTTAGACGCGCTCGACGCTCACGGTAGAAGGAAAAGAAGAGGAAGAAGGCGTCTGGGAGGGGGGAGAAAAGCTTATCGGTCCCGTTTGGCGCAAAGTGCAGCGGCGTCTCGCCCGAGTATATATATATATATATATATATATACGGGGCTGAGGCGCGAAATTCCTTGACGCGTGGCAATTCTCTCTCGGAGCCCGAGAGTGACGGAGGTATGAGGAGAGGGCGTAAAGTTAGCGGCTCTCGCGTTAGCACACGGCAGGTCCCACACCTCTGCCGCTGCTGCTGCCCCTTTCGACGCTCGAGCTCTTCGTAATGGACCGGCTTTAGCGTGTAGGCAGTGCTAGAGAGAGGAGATAAGGATAAAGCCGAGGGATCATCGGGTCGTATGGGCGTCGCTATTAGCGCTATCGTGAATGGATTTACCGTAGGCGCGAGGGAGAGAGAGAGAGAGCCGGCGTGTGAGCAGCGCGAGAGCTGCTTTATGTCCGTGGCGGATGAAAGATTTTCTGTTCCTCGACGTTTCTCCCCGCGCGGCCGCTGCAATGGCTAATATTTCACGGGAACGCCAATGCTGATGGCTCGAATAAACATTTTAACGAGGATGGATAAGAGATTTATTGTTATTTGGAAATTTTCAAAGTACGTTTCGGAATTTATGCGTTGCCCGCCTGATGGGATCGTCGAATTTTTACTCTCTCTCTCTCTCCTGGCAAGAGCCTCTCAGAAGTTGAAATAATAACGATGTTCGGCAATGCGCTTGCCATTTTGCTTCTTTTTTTCTTTTATACAGTTATTGCTTCGACGGATATATCGATGTGCTTTTTATTTTAAATTTTTTGCATTTTAAATAATAATTGCACCCTATTGAATGTGTGTACGACAAAAAATTTTACAGATTGAAATCTTAAAATTGACACTTTATTTTATAGAATAATACATTTTTTTGTAAAACGTTAACGATTTTATAAAAGCAATTATTTTTTTTTCAATAATATTCGATTAAAAAAAATCTACGAAGCTACATGGTTCCAACTGAAAATGAAGGTAATCCTGCAACAGTCATGAATATTTAAAGATGAAAATTAAGTAAACACAACTGCATTAGTTTGAATATGTACAATACGCACCATTTATTATAGCTTACTCTAATATAAAAAGAGATGTAGGTGTTTTATTGAATATCATTAAATAAGCACATTTTGCCAACACATTTTAATTGATAATTAGGAAACAATCTATTAATCATCTAGCATCCACTGATTAAGATTGTCTCCCATTAATAACACTACTATTTTGTAGGTCACTATGCTTAGCCACAAACATGCTCCAATTAAAAATTGCGATGGACTTTTTATATATTGCATTGCGCAAACAGTGAAAAACACGACGATAAATAGAGTGATTTTCATTTTTACAAGATTCATTCGAAACGAATGCTCGAATAGTTCAAATAGTACTGACGTTTCACCGGAGACACTCACTGTATCGATCGTCTATTTTACGAACGACAATCATTAACTTGATTATCGCTTATCATTTTGCATCTTCCCGCGTCACACGTGTTCGACTGTTCAAGGACACTGTAGTATTGATCACTTTTAACCTGTCTATTTTCTCTTATTGATCAGTCTTCAATTTGGTGCTAAAACGAAAAACGTATTCAAATATTAATGACTCTCTATTAAATTTACAATAATCACCGTCAAAAGTGCATTTCTGCCATAAATTTTTGTGATATAAAACACTTGAAAAAATAGAATGAGTTTATTAAAAAAACTTATTAACCGCTTTAGTAAGAACACGTCAAAAATACAAGACAAAAAAGCAGATCATCAAGAAGAAAAACAGAAAAGAAGAAGAGGAAGCGGACAGAAGAAGAGGAACAATAAAAAAAAAGAGGAGAGAAAAGAACGATCAGTGCATTGAGCGGAGAGCCAAAACATTCTTGCCTTATAAATAACACATCACAAAATGCAAAAGCCCGGACGATAAAAAAAGGTGGACCAATAAAACTTCTTTATTAGCGTCCGAGAGCAAAGGAGATGTAGAGAGATAGAGAAAAGAGAGCGTTGCTGCCGCTGCCCCGTGGGCGTTCGTCCGGCCGCTCGCGCGAACGGAGAATATAAGCCGGCCAAATAAAGGATAAATCGAATCTCAAGCCCTCCTCTCTCTCTCTCTTTCTCTCTTTTCATCTCAGACTTCTGCTGAATAGATGAGCGGCAATAAAAAGGAAAAACTCCAGCGCACGCACTTCATTATGCGCTCCATATATATAGGTATATACACACGGGCGCGCAAGTATATTTATAGGGAATCGCAAGCGACGAGCATAGAGCCCTCGATTCTACTGTACGTACATTTGTATCCCACCTATACGTATATAATAATAAGAATAGCAGAGTAACAATAATAATAACAACAATGAATGGCGAATGATGAATTTGCTCGGCGCGCGCGCGCGCGGCCCTCAAAAAGCCCAATAATAAACTGCCCTCTCATTTCTCACCTTCCAGGCTCTCTCGGCGCGAGAAGCCGCAGCGCCAGCGCAACTCCCGGGCCCTTTCCATTTGTCGTGCGCCGGCGACTCGCGCGCACGGCTCCCGATGAGAAATCGACTGTACTCGAGAACGAGGACTGGAGAGGGTTGGCGGGGAGGAAGCTTCCCAGTGATCCAGGGCAGATCGAAGAGACTCCCGACGTAATCGTTAAAGCCCTCGCCCGGGCTCCATCCCCCCCCCCTTGCCGATACAATGCCAGCGGAGTGCAGAGGCCCCCGGCGCCCCACGCCCTCCTCCCCGCGCGGTCGCCCTCTCCGTGGGGCCTGCTCCGCAACAGCTCGCCGGCCGGGGGGCGCTCGAACGCGTATCAATCGCTGTCAAGGGCACAATCGCACCGCGGCGTGTTACCTGCGCCCGCCAGCAACAGCAGCAGGCAACTCCTCTCCGCGGCGACTAAGCCGCGCCGCTCTGTACCAGCCACAATGCCGCGGCGCAACGGATCGGCAGCACTGCCAACAAGGGCCGGGAGGAGGGGGGGGGTTCACGTGCAAGCGCGCCCGATTGTGTCGCGGCCGCCCCTGGCCCCGTTAACAATGGAAAGCTATCGATCGGCTATCGATATACTCATATACGTGCGCGTATAGAGCAAGGGGGGTGCGCGTACAGCTCGTTTGGGCTTTCCCTTTTGGCTCCGGGCGCGCCTGGCGCCGGCACCGGCTCTCTTTCTCTTTTCACTATTATGCACGGAAGGGGAGAAGCGTTCTCGGCGCAGAAAAACATGCGGCAAAGTCTATTGAGCGGCTGTTTGCTGGATCGGCTTCTGCACGTATATAACGCCGTGCGAAGGTGCATCGGTACGTCTGCTGGGGAATAGAGCCGAGGGCGGGAGGGGAGACTGTCCCGGTGTCGCGTGTTTTTGGCGAATAGAGCGCTGTTTTATGGGCTCCTAAGCCCCGGCGCGCCCTTACACCTATAAGGCCATTGTCGGGCTGCGGGATCGGGGTTCGATTTTGCTTCCCCGACTCACCCTCCAAGCCGCATTGACGTTTATTGTATTGATATTAATCGATGAAGTGGGGAAGAGCCTCTTTTTTTCCTCTCCTCGCCTTTCGCCCGACATAAGTACCTACCTGTTTTGGCATCGATTGTGTGCCATCGGCCTCTTTGACGCCGGCCTTTTTAAAGGACGACTCTCCTTCAATCGTCGCGTACGCGCTCGCGCACTTCAGCGATTTCATTATTCCATTGTTGTTCGGTTTTAATTATGTGTTTAGAGATGTCACGGAGAGTCGTAAAGGATTCGGCCGCTTGATGTAGCTTTAATAGAGCTGTTGGCTTAATAAAAACTCCATATATGATACAATAGCGATTTTTACAAATTTGCTTCGTCAGATCGGATATACATTAAAGACGGAGCTTATACTCTCGAGTTTAATGTAATATGCATAAATTTCCATTAATTTTCATAGAAAATTTTAAGCCTACAACATTTATAAAGTCCATTCCGTACAAAAACAAAGAAAAAAAATTGTTCATCAGCCGATAGGCCGTAGAAAACAGTTTACTAGACGATAAAAATAAGCAGCTTTTAAACGTCTTTCTGATGCATTCCTTGAAGCTATATGCTTAACGAACGAGCTAACCAACCGGGCATAATTTAAACTTTTGAATCGCGTTAACGTCGCTGTTTGTACCCATCATGCCCATAAGAGTTATACAATCTGAAGTGGAAATCTGTGGTATTTTAATAAAACGCCTAACGATTCCCCAGCGTTTGATCTTAAAATTATACATCTTCGCTGTCCGCTCAATTATACTTAGCAATTCTAATTCCCCGTTTCTTATGGCCGATCATTTCTCTCTCTCTCTCCCTCCCTCTCTTGCTCATCTTCGTTAACAACTTATCAAAGTTTCCAACTTCACGTCCGCATTCGAATCCCGACCCATAATTAACGATCGTAGGAAAGCACTCAACTTCAAAATCCCCAGGTGTATTTCTGTTAATAGATCCTCGGCGCATAAGCGCTGGAGGCAAGAGAGTAGCCTAGAGCTATCCCCGCGGGAGGCTATAGCCCTATAAATATATAAGAGCGAGGTCGGTGGACGATCGTTGGAAAACGATGGAAAACAAGTGGCAAATCGCAACACCTGCCACGGCGCTCTCTTTCTCTCTCTTTATCCCTGTGTTATCCATACGCGACGACAGGTGTATCGCGGGCGTGTATTATCGGGAGAATAGCAGCCGTTTATCTTTCGCCCGAGCGTTTATCCGAGGCGCGCCTGTCGCCCGTAAAATTGCCGCCCGGGAAATCAGTTGGGTTCGGCGAGCCGGCGTGACTGTACGAAATCGACGGGCCGCACCGAGAGAGAGAGAGAGAGCCGATTGTGTATATCGGCCCCGGACTCCGCGATCTATTATTCCTGCGACGAGCGCGGCTATTTGCGGTCTCCGCTTCCAAAGCCTATATGGCAATGTGCTCCGCGTGTCCGGGGGTCCGTTTCGACAAGATTGATTGCTCACTCCACTCGATCTATACCAACGGACTCTTTGTGTCCAATTGACACTTTCATTTGGTTTCCCTGTTTTCGCGCTGATAATCGACTCTTCATTTCTAAGCGTGCACGGGGTTTTTTTGTCGCTGATTTAGGCAATTATACGATTTTTCGGTTATGCATCGCGAAACATTGATTTTAGATGGGTTTTAACGTTGTACATAAGGAAAGACTAAAATGTAGAATAATAAATTTTTAAAATAATTTGAAAAAAATTTACAAAGACACGAAAAATCGTTACAAGTATAAATTATTCATAGCAAGCATCTCGCCAAGCAAATTAAGAGAAGTCGACAAGCATTCTGCTACCGTGTTTAACGTGGCAAAAAGCGCACTATCCAGTAGCCATAGCTAACGTATATGTATATAAGGATCACCCATAACGATGCAGGCTATAAATTAAAATAATCAATTATTCCGCTTAATTAAGACAATCAATTACCGCAGGGATAATGAAGGTAGCAGCAGCAGCAACAGAAGGTCGCTCCGCAGTCTTGCGTACAGCTAACACACACACGCGCGTGCACGCGCGCGTGCTCCGCTCGAGGTGGCCAGCATCTCCCCGTAAACATTTTAAAAATAATTGCCCGACTCTCGCGCAAAATCGCCACGCGAGGCATGGCCAAGAGAAGCGAGAGAGGAAAATAAAAGAGAGCTGGTAGGCGCTCTCGCTCGGCCTACTTAGCATACACCAAATCGTCGAAAATGAGCTTAATTAAAAGCTGAGAAGGCGTTTGTTTGCCCGAAAGCCTTAATTATACACGTGACCGGGCGGGGACTCTCTGGCTCTTTCTCTCGAACCGCACACGTAGGTGCTGCTCAGGCTGACAAGGTATATACGCAGGGTGCATCGCGTGACATTGTGCTCTCTCTTGTGCGAGAGAGAGTGAGAGAGTGGCATTTGTCAATAAGCGGCCGCGTCCAAGACCGCAGGGGCTTTCACCGCCGGCCTCTATCCCTTCCTCCCTCTGGCCAGACTGATTGACGGCAGTCCGTCGTCTTGCCCCCCTCCTCGAGCTGTCGTCCGGCCAAGCTCTCCCTGCAAAGACGGACGCTGCTCGGTCGTAGTAATCAGCGAGG
Organism: Anagyrus pseudococci; assembly: GCA_030522585.1. NCBI lineage: Eukaryota > Metazoa > Arthropoda > Insecta > Hymenoptera > Encyrtidae > Anagyrus > Anagyrus pseudococci. The sequence continues at coordinate 100,008 of JAPYYQ010000285.1, forward strand.
GCTTTGGCTCTGCGGAAGGCAAGCGCATCCTCCGGCCTCCCGGCAATCCATTGCGCGACTGCACAAAGACACTGGCGAAGAGAGAGGGACCGGGAGGGAGGGGGGTGAAGGGATGCCGAGGACGCGACGGCAGCCCAGGCATTGTCCTTTGTAATGGATATAGCAGCGGAGAACGCGAGGGGGCAGGTAGCCCCCCAGCCACCCGCAACCTCTCGGCGCCCGTCGGCGTTTTGCCAGTTGGAATCGTCGCCCCCCCCCCCCGGCTGACTACAGCGCCATCCGAGTATAACCTGTGCCCAGAAGCCGCTACACTCCACGAAGAAGCGCGCAGGACCAAGAGAGACAATGCGGAAGATGGAATCGGGGATCTTTATCTTGGCCGTGTATTGTGCGTATTGTGTCGTTCCCCGTCCACCTCGGCCCTCTCCACCCCGGGCCAGCCCACTCGTCCTATCTTACCCCGATGTATATACACAAACGAGCGACTATCTTCTTTACTTCCATTACCTTCTAGCTCTTCAAGGTCTTCGCCAAGACGTTGTTCGTATACAGCACTACTTCGAGCCTGCTTTTATCGCTACGCGGCTCCGTCATTTAACTTCCGCCCCGGGAGAATGGGCATGCTCGAAAATAATTATTGGGCTATCGTCGCCTCAAGTCTCGACTTCTCAAGCTCGAGAAAGAGAGAGAGAGAGAGAGCGGGGTGGAAAACGGTGGAAAAGACGCGATACTGCAAGAGGAAAGTCGTCGACTGTGCAACTTGGGCTCTTCTTCTCGCACGAGAGGCCGCGCGCTTTTACGGCTACATTTGTCCCAAGGGCCTAGGATTATACCGGGGACGTAAAAAACTGAATGGAATATGCTTCTTTTGTCCTCTCGTCGCACTTGCCTCGCCCCACTCGACTTATTGTGGATCCGCACTTGACGAAACTTCGACAATGACGATCTCTCTCTCTCCCTTTTCTTTCTTTTCCTTCGAACGCCCGATGGCTTTTGCCATTCTTTTGATACTTTCCTGCTCGCCTAACACGTAAGCGCGTTTATACGGCGTATTATAAAGCGACAAGATATTAACACGTTTACTTCGAGGGAGGCGATTAACTTTCTTGCACTTGCCCAAAGTCAAGGGCAAAAACGAAATAGCTATCAGTCACGTCGTCGAGCGAGTGGGACGGTAATTTATCGGGGCGTACGGGCTTGGGTATAAGCCCAGCTCCCGAAGAGGAGGATTTTTCAGCGTATAGCCCGAATAGCCGAGGCCGGCTGTCAGCAATTAAAGTGTCGTACAAACGCAACAAGTTGCACCGGCAGGCTTTAACAGCCCTAAGAGCCGCATCTTTATTTAATGCCGGACATGCGCGGCACTTGGATATTGCTGCATCTCAAACGGGCTGCCTGCTTGCAAGCTAAAAAGATTTTCGATTGAGACCCTCGCGGTTCTACAGCTCCCGTGATTACTAGGGCTCTCGCAGTATAGCTCCCGGGTCGTGAGACGATTATGCCGCTCGGACATTCGTACTTTACGGTAGCCGAGGTCTGGATCTTGATGAGAGCGGCCTCTCTTTCTCCACGTCTCTCTATCTTGCAAACCGGAGCGATAAACTTGTCATTTTTAATTGAGCTGGCGATTACTTAGGCTTACCTTGTTTTTTAAATTTTTATAACTAATTGTCGACTGAAATTCGTACAACTCGTAACGAGTTTCTCGATATTGCGAAAGACATTACATATAGCTCTTACTTTATGCGGATGTCAATTCTCGTCACGTTTGGAAAATAAAAGGTAAAGGTGCGTTTTTTACACTTTGTACATGCGTGCGTTGAAGCTTGCTTGTAATTAAGGAAAATTTGTTGTTACCCGAGGAAGCTAATGAAACGCAATTAGAGCAGTACTAATGATGAGTTACGTGTCTTGCTTAACCGTCGAACTATGTGATAAATTTTCATATTTTAAACTGCTGCTCTCGTTGCCATTCGCCGAGCTCGTCTACGTGACTTTGTGTATTTTTATAATTTTCTATAAATAAGATCGAGTCGAATATGAAAAGAAGCAGCTGCACTTTAGCCATAAGAATTAATAAGCTTACGTACAAAGAACGACGTTAACTGTAAAAACTAAGCCAAAGAGCAAAATATATCCCGTTTGGAGTCAGATATAGCTGCGCGCGCGCGCGTAAATGGCAGCAAAAAAATATAACCTGGATAAATTGAGCGTGTCTTTACACGGCCACTCTCGTCGTCGCGTCTCTATCGTCGCGAAGGGCAAAAAATCGATGCGCACCGCTAAATGCACGATGCTCTCTCGGTGTATATATATATATACACTGAGAAAAATCGCTCAGTAAAAATTATTTTAATTCTAGCAAAAATTACTATAATTTATAATAACGAAAGTATATACTTGTCTTATGAC
>JAPYYQ010000286.1:0-78082 GCA_030522585.1 Anagyrus pseudococci
AATAAAGTTGGGATTAAAGCGGGTACAGCCCGCATCGACATCGAATGATTCCGCTCACGTATTTTACGCAGAGAGAGAGAGAGAGAGAGAGAGAGAGAGGAAAGACCGAAAGAAGCTCGAATGACAAGCGAGAGCAAGTGGTTGATGGTAGAGGAGACGCCAACAAAGTGAGTGAGAGAGAGAGAGAGAGAGAGAGAGAGAGAGAGAGAGCGGCGATAACGAGAAGCGCAAACAGCAGTATCAAGCCCCGACAATCCATTTCGCTCTTGGCTCTCTAGCTCGCTAAATTGAGTCGCTCGCATTCGCACGGAGTGTCCCCCGTGTCCCCTGGCGGCCCGTCCTGTGCCCCGGTGCACTATGCACAAGAGGAGGAGAAGAGGAGAGCCGGAGGGGGGCAAGGGACGATTGTTTGATCGGCGCAAACTCCTTGCTGACAATGCCGGGGGATCCCTCCTCCCCACCCCCTTTGCCAGTCCAACCTGGGCGACGCGCAACAATCCGCTCCTGCCTAATTAAAGTTGTTGGAAGCCGTTGTACAGGTCATTAGATGTCGGCTCGGGGCTAGGCCGATCAGGAGGTGGGATGACTAGAGCACGAGAGAGAGAGAGGAGATACTGTTTATGGGACGAGAGGTAAACGATTCCGGCTGTCTTGGAGATGCCTAGAGCGGCGAGCCTGCAAAGTCGACCGAGCTCGGTCGTTAGAAAAGTTAACGAGGCCGAGGCTTTTTAGCGCAGAGAGAGAGAGAGAGAGAGAGAGAGAAAGACGTCTTTACGAGTAGGTTTGTAAAGGAAAAAAAAAGGGAACGAGCATGATTTGGAGCTTGGTTCTGAATCAATGGAGCATATTTGTTCGTTTTGAGATGTAATTGAGAAAAGAAACGGTGTTGCCGCGGGGAGAAAGAGAACATTTTGAGCAGCACTTTTTGCCGAGTAAACGGAAACTAACATGTAAATGAAACTCTCGAGTTGAAGCTCGAGAAAAGTCGGAAAAGACGTATACACGACGAAGAGTGGTAAGTTAATTTTGCTACGAATTAATTTTTTACTCTCTTTAAAATTGAAGCGAGACGGCAGTTATTTTATTAGCGGTGTTAATAAACTTCCTTCTCTTTTGCCGGCTTCTTTTAAAAACGAAGAAAGAAGAAGGAAAAAAGAAGAAGGGGGGCGAAAAAAATATTTGCGTTTGAATCTAATGAAAATGAGCAGCGTCAAGCAGCAATCTACCTGATGAATGTTTCCTGAAAGCTCCGGCTGCTTTTAATTTTAATATCGGCCATTAACTTGTTAAGCTCTACTATTATAATATTAAACTATTTACAAAGAGAATAATGGCCAGCAGATGAGATTGCATTTAACCAACCCAAAATTATCGTAAGAAAAAAAAATTTACGTAAATTTCTTATACCAGCCAACACTTTGTGTCCTATCTTTAGCGGAGCCCACTCCTTTCTTTTTAAACTCAAAGGAGCAGTTGCCACAACGCGGCATACATTCCGGTCTTTGACTTGTCCGTTTACCCAACAGTCCGCCAGCTAACCTCTCTAGTCTTTTCGCCAACTGAGACAATCCCTAGCCGGCATTAAAAATACCTTTCTAACAAGTTCCATGAGGGTCTCAAACCGATATCCCGCATACTCCTAACTTACAGTGCCAGAACTAAACCATGGCCGGCCGCAGCACTTACTACCACGCCAGACTAGCTGATAAACTTCTCTCGGTTAAATTTCATTGCAGGCCGTCTGTCACCGCTTCTACCTTCTTCCCAAACAAGCCCGATGTACAAATAATATGGGCATATTAATGCCGACTTTATTGCGATATGGAAAATGTTATTAACTGTGATACTAAAAACAGTTCAGTATCGATATATTTAATGCTATATTAAAAAATGGCTTATTGAACGTGAAATCTGTCGATCGACAAAATCTCCAGAAGTCGAGCAATTGAACAAAAAAAAAAGTTCTAATCCCCTCTCCTCCCTAGATCGTAATGCCGGGTATTAAAATCAAGTATAAATATCTGAAAACTAAAAGCTCGTAGAAAAATTTAATAAACTTTATTAAATCAATAAGCTGATGAAAAGTGTGGCTCGGTCAAGAATAAGACGCGTTCTCCGTGAGACGATGCGCAAGCTCTCTCTCTCTCCTTCTCTCTCGCTTCTTATAGATATTTGTATTTACTTGGCACTAGGTTTTTTTTGTCCTCTCTATCTTTCCATCTCTCTCTCTCTCCGGAGTCAAAGCAAAAGTTCCGAAAGGAAAGGATATCCTTATTTCACGGTAGAAGAAGGTCGCCAAGTCGCGCAGGAGTTCGGGCCAATCAGGAAATTCGTTCTTTCGCCTGGATGACACTAAAGGAAACTGGCTCGCCGTATGAAGCGCTCGCGGAAAAGTACCGGCTCTAGCCTCGAGACGAGGGCCAAGAGGAGATTCAGGAGGAGGAGAAGAGGAGGTGGAGAGGAGAGGGGAAGTAGGGTGAGGAAAAACTCCGTTTATCAAAGAAAATTTCGCAGCGCTGTCGTTGACTTCCTCTTCCGCGAAACAATAAAAGCCAACGAATGAGAAGGCAAGAGGCGGCGAGAGGGGGAGAGAGGAGAGCCAGGAACGAAAGAGAGAGGGAGATGCTGGCCCGGGCTATTGTGTCTATTATAAAATTGTTTCTTTATTTCGCCAGGGCTCATTCCGCTGTATCGATTGTTATTGTGTCAACGAAAACTTTTTAAAACTCCCCGCCACTCGCGGGCTCTTTCTAGGTATTAAATAACCTAATTGTTATGAATTCCTTGATATGTCGATTGATCATTAAAACGACCTGTAATCTCGCGGGCATGATATACAAATGGTAAATTAATTTCGCATATAAAACTATCGGGGTTTTTTTTCTTGTATCCCTCAACGCTTGTAAATCCTTGGTATCAATAAACGCTGGAAAGATATAGCCCGATCTCCAAATATACGGATGAAATAACTTAAAAGCGCAAAATTTCCCGTATTTCGCGGGCGAAACAAAAATTGATATGTAAATTATTCTATAAACCAGCCACACGAGTATTTTCCCTCTCGGAATACACGTATACATACAGTAATACTCGTAAATGTTGGTATAATTTTATAAATTTTCTAGATGCGCATCAACGTTTAAAATCACCATTATTATCCTGCTCGGTCTCTCCTTCCACACCCTCCATCAACCTCCCTTCCCCCCAAAACCACTCTTTTTCACGTGGTTTTTCCACATTTATATCCCGAATTCATAAAAAGAATCTACATAAATGAATATCGAGTAATATTAAAAAACGTCCGCGTGTGTGTGTGTGCGTACCATTTCTCTTCTGCGCGCTCGCATAAATCCAGCCAGCTGATATTTAAAATATCTTATAATTCCAATGGCCCTTATTAAAAGCTCGCGCTAGCACCCCCTCCCTTTTCTCTACCACTCCAGTGTTATACCCGCAGGAATCGGGGAAATTTTCATTTCGGCCGATATTGGCATAATACGCGAACGCCCGGGCACGTTCGTTCGCACCCGAGAGCGCCAACGAACGAGGCCAATGGTGATACGGCCTATGGTTGGCTCTCTTTTTTTTTTGCCCCCGACCAGCAGCCCCTCCTATCCGAGTTTTATCAGCGCCCGGAGTCCGCGCGAGAATGAACGGGTGCAATTTTAAAAACGCTCGCGTGGCCGCGTGGCTGAGAGAATGAGAGGGTAAAAGGGGCTGAGTGGGTGGCGATTGATCATTCACGAGCATAATAGAGAGGTAGAAAATCGCGGAAAAGAGTTGGACTGTAGGGGTACTGCTATACGCTGCGGGAGAGAAGTAAAGTGGCTCCTCCCTCTCCCTCAGTTTTTCACCCGCAGATAAAATGAACTGCTGGAGGCCCGAGAGAGCTTCTGTGAGGGGGTGGGAGGGCAAAAAAAGGACGGAGGAAACGCGAACTTTCACGGTTTACCATCCGATGAAAAGAGGAAACGAGAGAAAAAAAGGAGGAGATCCGAGGTGAAAGGAGATAGAAGGGACGAAGAGAGAATGGTAAGCGAGGACGGCTGTGGTGGTGGCGTTTAAAAGCGGATAGAGAGCGACCGAGAGAGAGAGAGAGAGAGAGAGAGAGAGAGAGATGCTGGAAAGGGAGGATAGAAGAAAGCGGACGAGGCTAAAGAGGCTACTTTGAAAGTTGATAACTTCGTAAAACAAACCAGAAGAGTGCGAATGATAAGTTTGGCGCGAGTAGGCGAAAGTGGGTTACGAGCAGCGCCCCGGTACAAAGCTAGCGGGGGGGGGGCGCACTACGCGCTAGTCGCTGTGTCGTCGTTTCGCCGCTCTATAGCTCCGGCCCGCGCGCGCGTTAATGCGCATAAGCTGCCGGCTGCTAAAAATTCAGTCAGCAGCCTTTCGCTTGGCTCTTCGTTTTTTTTTTGCCCCCTCTCTCTCTTTCGCTTTATCGTTCCGACGAGAGGTTAATGAGAGCGCGTTAACGCGAGGAATTTCAAGAGCGGATGCGGACCACGTGTACGCCACACGTTTGCGGCTCTCTCTCTCTGTGTCCGATAATAAAAGCGGCTAATAAACCCGGCGGCCCAACGCGATGATTCTTGTTTATAGATTTTGAGAATTGCTGTTTAGAAGTAAGCGAGATATACGGGTTATTATCTTCGATAATGAGCTTTTTTCGGTGGGGGGGGGGGGCGCTTTACAACGACTTTAGCGCTGGCTGGCGCGGCTCGTGTAAGTCGGATACGGGTAAAATAGAGCGTGTAATTAAGCTACATCTCATTAAGGCTCGCGCAATAGTCAACACACCGGGCCTGAAATTGGTCCGAGCCGGCCATGTTAGCGAGGAGAGAGAGAGAGGCTTATTGACCAACGAGCCTCTCGCGCGCGCTATAGCGAATGATAGCGAGAGAGAGAGAGGGTGACAAGGCAGAATTTATTTGCTCGTCAACGAAATAGCGACAAGTCGTAATTGCTGCGTGACAAGCTCTCTCTCTCTCCTTCTCTTGGTAGTATTAAGGTGCTATTGCTATCACGAGTTAAGGGATCTTAATGGCTGGGAGAGCTGAATTACATTGCCGGCAAGTGGAAAAGTAAGCCTGCTTATGCAGATGCGCTACGGAGTGGCTGTTCGGACGAGGCGAACGATTAAGCCGGAACGAGAAACTTTGCTCTCAAAGTTTTGAATATTCGCGGCGTTGGCTCGCTCTCTCTCTCTCTCTCTCTCTCTCTCTCTCTCTCTCTCGTTATGACTTGTAATTGTGCGTTTAGCTACGCGATCTGATTTCGATTGTCGAGCTTACGCGCTTGGAGTGCGCGGCGATGTTTTTACAAGGGACTTTACCTATTCGAATGGATATGCACGCGCGAGCAAGTTTAAGCGCATTGCCGAGAGAGTAAGCTATTTTATAAAGTTTAGCAGATCGAGAATCGACGATTACTTGTGCAAGCCAAGGGTGGGGCACGTATAGAGAAGCTTGCAGCCTTGAACCGTAGCAGCAGCAACAACGCGGACAGTAATGAAAATTAAATCAGCTGGCTGGAGTGTGTATGGGGTACACTATCGATTTTGACTGTTCGTGCCTGGCAAATGAATCAAGTCTAACGTCGTGTAGAAGTGTGCAGGTGCAGGCGAAAGGCGCGACGTGCCTAGTGTTGGCCGTCCTGCAAGCGACGATGTATCTATGTATATGTGCGCTAAGCAACGGGGCCGGGGGATCTTGGAGAAACTCGAAGTGCTTGGAACTTGCCTCCGCGCGCACGGCCGCATGTAAATGGATCAGACGCATGCCGTTGGGGAATTTTGAGGACGAGGGGAGGGGGGCAGACGGAAGTTACGTGCCCGGGAGGTGAAGCTCGAAAGGACAAAGCTGCCCGCGACACTGCTACATGCAGCTTGCGCCGAGTGCGCGGAATCGTCCTCCTCTCGCGTGCGTGGCGACACTCAGTTCGCGCGTACCACCAATTACAAATGCCAAGGGGCCTGTGCCTCGGTGCAAATCTTGCTCGATGATTCCGAGCGCGGTGGGGGCGCACTTTTTAATTGCAACGTTGAATGAGGTATCGCCGGTTTTATCAAGTTGAATACGCTCCAAGGGGTATTAATTTTGAGCGCGTGCATGTTTGATATGAATTTTAGGCGAGCCCTGCAAAAACACGAATTCAAACATTGTAATTACAAAGCCGATATTTCGCGTTTGATTACGCTGTCCGTTTGCCCGCGGCGACAAGCGAAACTTCGTTCGACCATGATGAACTTTGGGCAATACGCGAAAATTTTAATAACCGAAGTCTCTAAATTCAAAAGCGGAACCGAACGCAATATTTGTAGTTACCGAGCGCGTTACAATCAACCTCGTCCATTCGAGAATATCCATTTACATTCAATCATCAGCGGCGAAAGCAGCGTAAAAAAATGATTCCACCTTTTCGAGTTTCGCAATTACCATAATAGCCGAGGTTTTACAATCAACAAGCACGTATACTGCGGCGCGAAAACACACGCACGCGAGTCATCATCGCGCATCGATCAACGCGCGCGTGTGTCTCTTTAAAAGGCGGAGAAACGCATTCCAGGTTGCAGCAACGGTAATAGAGATCAGTCGCGCGCTCGTCATTGCTTCCGCTCTCGTTAACCGAAAGGGAAAAGCGCCTCGAACAAAAATCCCAGTCGCGCCGGCTGTATTTTATGAAACAGCTCTCCGACGCGCGCGCTCGTTATCCCAGCGAATTATCATACGCGCGTACCTCCTCGTTTGTCGATCGTTCGATTCTTGGCCGCTTTCAGCCGGGATGCGTCGTTTTTCCCATTTTGTCGCTTCGAAAATTGAGCCGGGGCTTTTATTTGATGGCCTCGCTATTGCGCGCGAAATAGCTAAGCTTTAAACGCGAAGATTATAAATATAACTATAGACGCTTATATATACTTTAACGTCCGAATATTGGGGGAAATTTAATAAAGTAGCTAAATACGGAGATATTTTACGATGATCATTAAGTATAATAATAAAAGCTCGAACGGCCAGAGAGACTTGATTACGTCGTCGAATCAATTGGAATTATTATTTTCTACGCTGGAATATATACGAATGTCGAGCATTAAAATTTCAACGCTACCGCCACGGTCGTGAATTTTCAAACATTTTCAACATATAAACTTAACATAATAACGCGTTTATAAGCGATAAATCGTCTAAAATTTGAGCGTTTATTCATACAGCAATATACTTTAAAACATAATTCCACCCTGTCCCAAAAACACCCAAAGAATTTCAGAAAACAAATCCCGCCGAAATATGAACCACCATAATCAAGTCCCATCCTCGAAACTTCAAACCAGTGCGTATAAAAAAGGGGGAAATAAAAAGCAGCATTCACCAAGGTAAGGCCGTCGCGCGTAATCAAGCGCAACCCCGGGCAATCAGTCAGCGCAGCAGCAGACAGGCAGAGGATGCTATGTGCGGTAAACTCCAAACTTCCGGGCTCGCAAGTGAGCCATTCGACGTAGGCGAGCGTAAAAGTTTCGCGTAACCCGAGCACTTTACCCTCGGCACATACGCGATTTTCGCTCTCTCTCTCTCTCTTCGGAGCAGGGAATGAGCGAGAGAGAGAGAGAGAGTATGCCGATCGTCCGATGCCTCAGTAGCCGTAGCGAGGCCGCTCGCCAAGTGCCTCGTAAAATCACGCGGTCAAAGTCCCAGGCCGGGCGGCAGCTATGTTTTGACAGTAATTACTCGGCTCGACGGCGCGCGGATAACGTTTCAATGAATTTCGATTTTCAAAGCCGTCCTCGACACAGCCGGTCACCAGGGTCGGTGGGGGGCATTCCTCTCTCTCTTTCCCTTCCTCTCTTTCTGCTCGTTTGGCGCAATATGAGTCGAAAATCGCGCCGATTGCGCTCTGTTTTGTTGCTGCTGTAGGATGAGTCTACACTAGCCTCTCCCCCTCTATACCTTTCGCTCGCTCTATCGACTGATAGCCCGCCGACCGAGAGAGAGAGAGAGAGCTTTTTCATTTTCCCGCAGCGAAGCCCTCGTTTTTTAGCAACAGCACGATCGCGAGAGCGGCCGCGTAGGCCGTTTAAATATCGAACATCGCAAAAGGGGTTTCGCTAGTTTTGTTTTTCCATGGATTTTTTACAAGCGACGCTTCCCCCTTTTTTTTATTTCGCGCGAGAGTGAGAGAAAAGTAGGTCGAATGGGTTTTCCAGCTGGAAACGCCAAAGTTGCTGGATAATTGTAGGATGTAATTTTGTGTGTTGGAGGATATCAGAGGAAATTCATCGGAAAGTTTGAGAAAATTTTGCGATTTAAGACAAATTTGGACAAAAAAAATCAAAGTTACTCTTCAGGCTCTGGAAGTATGTTTTATTCAAGTGTTGGTCGAACGTTTTGGCCGAGCATGGTTGGCTTAAAAAATCTGGGAGGATTACCGGAGTTGGTAAGTTCGAAAGTGCTGCGTCGAATAAGAGGGCACCGTTGGAACTTTTTATTTTCACGGTATTCCGCGCTTTATTTACACTGCCGAAGTGCTTTTTCATTTTCGTTTATAATGTTGAAATAAGAAATTATCTTGAAGTTTGGAAAATCAAACGCCCCGAATTGACCATTAAATTGCCTTTTATTTATGTTTGTCTTAAAATAAATTTATGTTTTTAACGATACGAAACTCCAATAAGTTGTTTATCGGGTAATTGACAAGGAGAAATAAATGCTGTAAGTCGTTTGAACGACAGAATGACAGCTAAACAATTAGCTGTTGTATTGGTCCATTTCAAAGTTTCTTTGTCTTCTCGAATTGCAATTACTTGGTAGTTTCGTTGTTTATTAGAACCTAAGGTCTATTCAAAGCTTGTAATCTTTGCTCAATTCTCACGTAATGATCAAACGTCAAGAACTAAACTGTCACCAACAAAAATAGTTTGACATTAAAATAAATCCCATCGTTCGGGTATCACAACTTAATTTTCTGTTATGTCAAATCTCGTGATAATTCTTTGCTCCAGCGAAAGCTCATAACCCATAAGCGCGAAAATCCAAGCAGGTAGTTTCGGCCAATCGGGATAGTCCACGCGGGAAACTCGTGTACATCCGTCAGCGGGTATAATAATAAAGTTACGCCTCAGGAGAAGCATTTGAAGCGCTAGTCGTGACCGCAGTCCAGCTTTCCCGAATTTTCGTTGAAAGAAGTCCGCGAGTCTGCTCCCCCGACAATTTCTCGCTCCCAACCGCAAGCTCACGCAGGCAGTTCCGCAAGGAGTTCCTCTACAACAGGACACTCGAGTTGAACCGATCGTAAATATTAATTACGGGCAACGTATCTAACTTGGATAGACTTTGAATGATATTGATGAACGAGGAAGTTGAAGGTCGATTGTGGGTGATGGAATGATTAAGGGAAGATTTTAGGATGCGAGAGGATTACGTTTGGAATGGTATTAGGGATGTCGTTAGAGGATAGACAGTAGGGTTAACAAGTTACGATTCAACCGGATGAATTTTCGAACGAGATACAAGAAATAAGGAATGCGTTTGAAGTGGCTGGATACTTGTGGAGTAAGTTAAATCGGATTTCGCGACAGCAATTAGCGAGCACTATGGCGTGGCATTCGTTGCACGAGAGAGAAAGCGCGAAGTCTCGAGGAAACTAAGAGGACTAGCGAAGGAATGTATTGATCTGTTGAATATGGGAGCTTTGTTTATGTCGACGAAACTGAGTGGCTAATACGGCGGAATAATTAGATGGGACGACCTTTGCAGAAACTGTAATAAAGCAGAGCAATTTAACTTTCAATCGAATGCCTATGGCTCTATTTGGAAACTCGAAAAGGAATGTTTTTATTAACGCGCTAGAAACACATGTTATAAAATAGCCCGGGTATAATCGAGCTCTCTCTCTCTCTCTCGGGAAATTCATCAAAATTTTAATCGAATTTTTCGTTAAATCCTCGCACTGCAATTATTTTCCAAAATGAAAACGATTAATCGACTTAGATTATTATATTTTAAAACGTATTTAGTTTGAACTTTCGTCGAAATCACTTTATACCATTCGAATGCGATTAATAATTTTAAATCAGATTAGCCCCGAAATTTCGCGCACACATGCTCGAAACAATAACTCGATCAGCGAATTTTTCACTCGATAAAAGTGCATAATTTCTCCTCGGGCACCGCGAACATAAATTAAACTCCAGCCTAAACGAATTAATCTCCGGAAGGAGAAAAATCGCCAAATCAAAGGAGAAGCAATCAATGAAGTAGCCCAGCTGCGTGATAACGAGCAGGAGTAAGCTCGGTCTAAAATCCTAAATAAGTAAAAAGCCTTTTACGCAGAGCTTTAGCGGCTGACGAGCATCGGAGCTTCGTAAAGTTTCGCTGCTCTTTCTCACTCTCGGTATAGGTATACACAGAGGGGGTGGGAAGGAGTACTTTGCGTGACCGATAGCTCGGCGACGCTCGGGCGGTATATACGAGAGGCTAATGGCCTGCAAAAGTCCCGGCGAAAAAGCCCAAGATGAAAAAGATAAAAAAAAAAGAAGCGACCGAAGGTGGGGCACAGACGAGAAAGAGCGCAGGGCAAAATCGCCTCCCAGTTTTAAATCGATGCGGCGGGACTTGGCGTAATTAGTTGATGACTGGGGTGTGGCTCGAGCCCATATCCGCTCCTCGCGCGAGCTCAGAGTGCACTGTCCGCCGGCAGTTGGCGTGCGTGGCCCTCTCTAAAAGGATTCAGAGCGCTACCACGCTTGGACGGCCTATAGTGCGCCCGGCAAATAAACCCCACCCTCGGCTACGTCTAACTTTGTGATTTAGAATCGAATTCGTGCGGGCGTTGTTATGCTCCTTTTTTTTTGTCTCATTCCCCTTCTATGCCATTATACCTCTCTGTTCGTCTTCGTCATTTAACGTGAACGCGAGTTTCAATTTTTATATACCCAGCCAAATCTCGTTATATGCAAACTATACGCTTCTGTTGAAACTAGATGAGAAGCAAAACATTTTTTGCAATATATTTTATGTAACGAGGTCCCATTATTTCAGCATTGTTAGTATGTCGGTATACAATACACATCGTATGATATTACATCGCCGAGAAGTTTCCGCATCGTGTACATGTACTTCGCATATTAATAATCAAACTTGTAAAACAATATTATTGGGATAAACTAACAAAGTCGTGGCTGGCTTTAAAGTAAACTCGATTATATCTCCTAATGAAAATAAAACAAATACTCGATCTAAATACACACAAAATAAAACCCGGAATTGTTTAACTTTCACTTGGCAACAAACCATCTGCCCAATTCTCCAATCGAGGATTAAAGCTAGAAAATGAAAACGAACATCCAACCGAGCGTACCAACACAGCCTCAGTCCGGTATAATCCCGTGAATAAGAAGCCAGAGAGTGACTCCATCCGAAGCAGTTAGCAGGTGCGGAGAAGTCCGACAATAGTACAAAATAGCCGGCAACTCGCAGCCAAGACTCGGCCCCCCCCAGCGCGAACTTGGCTCGAAGTTCGCGGTGGCAACTACTTCCAGACGCCGATACGGCCCAGATTTCGCATGGGCACTGCTGCGCCAATGACACGACACACTCTCTCCCTCCATCTCTCTCTCTCTCTTGCTCGTGTAGTCTCTCAGCTAGCCGCACGAGCCAATGTGGCTAAACAATATCGAGATTCCCCCGTAGCCAGCCTGGCATCTTCGCCTGTCGAGATTAATTAGGACGACCTACTTCGGCGCGCTCAACTGGATGCGACTTCCTGGCTTGCCTGACAGACGCTCGAGATTCGCTATAGACTCGAGCTCTACCGTCGTCTATCTGTATACCTTGGATCATGGGGTTTTCGGTAATTAGAGGAGCAATGGCTGCTGTTGTTTTTTACGCTATCATTGCGGTTTTCATACTTGTCTGGATGGATTATCGCCGGACAAATCATACAATACTTGCGCAACTGTTTTATGACCGTTTCTTGCCGGGGCTATTTGTAACCGAACCGCAAGCTTACGTGGCCGCCGCAAAATTCCATTTGCTCACGCGCGTCAAATCGATTTTAATGCGGTTTTACAATTGGTTTTGATGTTTTATTAGAGGGTAAAAAAAGTCGATTTTTGAAAAACGTCGACAACAACAAAAAAACAACAGAAGCAAATGTTAGCGTTTGTGTGCCATTTAAATTAAAAGAAATAAATCAAGCAATATTACAGTTTGAAAAACGTTCAGTCTAATCGTGAAAGCCATTTCAACAGATGTCGGGGTCAAAATTACTTTTTTTTGTTCCAACAGCCGCGTTATTAATGGTGATATTTATTCGGCGTTGTAAATGAAATGAAAGATTCCTTCTTTTTTTTAATTAAAAAAAGAGTGGGATCTTGTAATTTTTTTGTTTGGAATGCAAATGTTTACGCTTCTCAAATTGAACGTACAATAAATATTAATATTGTTCGTTGGGAATTCGAAAAATCATCGTCGTCTTTTTTTCAATAATTTAAAATTGAAAGAGAAAATTGCAAGTACGTTGGTATTGCAAAATCCACAATAACCATACACAAAATGTAAAAAAAAAACAAGAGAGAAATAATAAAAATTCGCGCGAAAAAGAGTTTGCAATCACAAGAGGCATAAAGCTTCGCGCGCGCGCGGCCCTGGGGCAATGAATATTTCAAGTTTGATCTGCGCGACAAAAGGAATCGAGGAGAAAGGTGCGCGCACAATCCTCCGGCACCTTTCTTCCGCTGCCGAGAGGCTGACGTGCACGGGCAGAGAAACTAAGTTGATCGTTTTCGTTTCGAATTGTTGCGAGTTATGTGCCCTGTACAGAAGCGGCGCACCTGCAATGGAAGCCGTAGGTTATGTATTTTTTACCACGCGCGAAAACCAACTGGCCTTCCCCCCCCCCCCCCAGTGCTGGCAACGGTAGTATAGACGCTTTTCTATTTACAAATATAGATTTTTTTTTCTATATAGTTGCTACCTGCCAACGGTTCTTAGAACAACAATCATGCGCAGACCCACTTACGTATTCTGCACTTGGCCAATCAATCGTGAATACACTCACCTGTAACAAAAAAAGAAAAACACAATGTTAAAACCATTTCGTAAAAAAATCATACATTATTAGGTACCACATTTAAGAAAAACTTTTTGATCGGTCATAAACGATTTGTCGGATCAATGCTCTCTTTGATAATTCAAGCCGATCGCCGAGGCTCTAGGCCATTGTCTCTTACAGAACTGCATTGTTCAGCGGCTAATGGAGGCTCTTGCCCCGTAAACAGCAATAATTGCGATCCCCCCCGAATTTCATCGCGATTATTCACGGCCGCGGCAGCATTTCTTCTCCCCTGCAGGCTCTTTGCTACCGAGGATATTCAAGCACTGGATAGAGAGAGAAAGAGAGGGCTGTGCTAATTAGCCGCGCGATATTGTCTAATAGCCTTTATTGAAATTTATCGGTCGCTCCGCCGGCGCTTTGAACTCCGATAAATACCGGGCTAATTTAAAAGTTATGGAATTGTAATGCTAACAAACAACACATCGACTTCCCTGCTTTTTTGTCATGTAAATGTGCCAACGAAAAAATGAAAGCTTCAGTGTGCACATTCATCTTTCAAAAAAAAAAAAAAAAGGTCACCGACGTTAAACTCAATTTCCATCCTCGATCAAGCCTTTCACGCTACCACGTCAATATCACGCGCAAATAAATAAAAGCAGCGTCGAACTAAGACGACACCACTCGGCACGTCGAAAAAAAATCCCAAGCATCTCAAGTATTCCCATAGCCGTGGCTATACAAGCACCGAGGATGAACAGTAGCGAGGCACGCCGAGCTCCTCCATGCCGAGCACAGTTCATTGTGTGTGTGGGGAAGGCCGAGGGCGCGCATAGTCCTCGCACCGGCGTTGTCCCTCCCCTTTCGCGCATGCAATTTCGGCGGACCACCGTCAACTAATTTAGCGTCCACAAAAGACCCATTTCACGAGCCTCTGCCCTTTGCCCTTGCCCCCCTTATCCGTCTCTTCGTTTAATTAATTATACCGGTCAACCCGAAAGCTTTTGAAAAAAATCCAGGCACCTTATACTTAAGCCCTGCCCGATGATGCCCTTTAGCGCATAATTATAACGCCGAATGAACGTAGTTAAATGCGATCGCGAGGGGGCGCTTTAAATTGTCAATTTAAAATTTAACCGCCGCAGGATCCCTTTTTTCGACGTCGGCGCTTAAGATTGAAAGAAAATTCAAAACGCGGAAAACGACGGTTTTCGTTTTGAAAAGAAAAAGAAACCCGTCGATGTTCGGTTTTCCATTACCGCTCCCACTCTCTCGGTCCTTCATTAAAAGCCCATGGCAGCAAAGTCGACAAAGCTGACATTTTGAAAAATCGAGCGAAGCCAAGGGAGAGAGAGAGAAAGAGAAAGCAAGCAGCCGCGAATTCGTACGCTGTATATATGCTCCGAGGGACAAAAAATATTTAGCCACCCTCGTTACGGGCGATCGTTCGACCGCAGTCCCATCGAGCCCTGCCCATTAACAGTCTTTTTGCAATCAATAACCTTACCTTTCCACCACCCCCCTCCCCCCCCGGACCCGTACACCCGCTCATTAAGGCCTTATTCATTTGCAGGGTCATTCGAAAGTACCAACAATGCATCAAGCCAAAAGCCAAGGGCAGAAAGGAAATGCGCAACGAAAAGGGTCCGAATGCCCAGAAGCAGGCGAAAGAAAAAAAATAAAAGGCCAGAAGTAAAGAACGAGAGAGAGAGAGAGAGAGAGAGAGAGAGAGAGAGAGAGAGAGAGAGTGGGGGAGAGGGAGAAGGTAAATGATCGCTCGAATGTCAAAGTTCGTCGTTGAAAGAGCGGAAAAGCGGAGCTGGCTGGTATATATACGATCGAGGGAAATAACAAAAAACTGCGAAACGCAATTAGAGAAAGAGCGCGACCAAAGTTCGGGCGAAGGGACTGGGAGAGAAGTCGGTCGAGTCCGGCTCCCATTTCCACCGAGAGGTAAAGCTTCGGACGTGAAAGGGCGCGGCGGGGGGGGGGGGAGGGCAAAAGAAGAGGCAAGACGGGGAAAGAAGGGAAGCTGGTGGAAGGGGGCATTCGACGTCTTGCCCGGGTCACATTCAAAGCCAGGCAGATCAAGCTCTTGGCGCAAGCTCTATTGTCCAGCTGGACAACTGTGGGGAAGAATCGAGCCTCCTTCGCTTCGATTCCCAGACGCAACTCGTCTTGCGCGATAATGGAAACGCAGAGAGCAGTTCCATTTTACCTCACTGCTCGTTGTACTCCCCACCGAGCTGCGCGTAGTGAGCGTGTTTCTTGGGGTTCGAGTGTTTAGCAACCGCGGCATTGATAGCACTACCCTTGTTGGTCGAGGCGAAAGGTAAAGATTGAGCTTGGGAATGGTCCTTGGAATTTCGGGGAATTAGAATTTCCGAGGATGTCTCGAGCTGGCGCTAATAATTTATTTGGAAAAGAGTTCGCGGAATTATATACGGTTATACATTTGGCGGCGGCTCTTGGAGGCAAACATATCATCCCAATGGAAGCATTAAAGGTAACGACGTTAAGAAGTTACAATGTATACGAGTGTCAACTTGATTATAACAAATCGTGTCTTGTTGACTTGTTAACACTGCGGAGGTAATGAAAGAGCTCGGTCTGTGTTTCAATAACGAATATTTATGGAGAATTATTTTTAAAAGCATTTTAATTAACGAGCGGAACAAAGATCAAAAGTACATATTGCAATGAAATTTTAATAAATTAAAAAATACGTTATTGGGCGTTGAGTTAATACAATTTTTTATCAGCGACATTTTTATCGAAATTATTTAAATTTCTCACTCATCGAAATTAAACGCAAAAAAAAAGATAGAATTTGATTATCTTGGAAAGTAACGAATAAGCGAAATAGAAAATGAAATGCAATTGGACACGGTTGCAAAATGTATCTTATGCAGTCGGCATTGACAAGTATGAATTGTTAGCACATCAGTCGAAGCGAGGGCAAAAACAAAAATAATACGCCGTCCCCGGAGAGCCGGCGTGGCTATGCGAATTAATGCTGAAATAACACGTAGCGAATGATTTGCGTAAACGAATTAATGATGCAATTTGCCAAAACGAAATATAAATTGATTTGCAATCGATGATGTAGGAAATGCCAAAAGGGCCCCACATGCGATTTTGATAACGCAACTCCACAGTTTCTCGATTTCCTCGTGCCAAACTTCGCGTATGAAAAAGAAAAACCATCAGAAATTCAAATTTTTTCAAATCGATCAGTCGACAAGTAGCGGTTGAAATTTCATCGACGCAACTCGCCAAGCTACCACTTCGGCAATCCGCGTAAAAAAAGAGATTCGGCGGAAAAGCCTCCCATGAAAATTCAATGGCAAGCCGAAGGATAAAGCAGCATCAATTGGTTTCCAGTCTCGCAGGCCATTTTTTCTCCATCGCAGCGGTGCAGTATAGCAGAGAGCGGCGAGCGAGAAGCGTAAACCCGATCAATATCCAGCATGCCGCAGCAGCGAGAGAAAGGGAGAAGGGCCCGGGTTAAATCGGCAAAGGCAAGCCAAGCGGCGAAAGGAGCAGCCTCTCCTCGGAAGAAAAACAGGCTCGCGACGCTGGGGCTAGGTTGCTTTGTCAGTGTCGAAGCCAGGCCGGTAAATTATTTCCGATTCTACGATCTGCATGCGAGCAGAGCGGCTCGGGTCACGTACAGCCTCGCTCTCTGCCGCGGGATTTCTCGCCGCCCTGGGTAAATTGCGAGAGCGAAGAATAAGTGTTACCGCAGAGTGGGAGGCGGGGGGAGGGCTGCTGCGGGGGTGGGTGGGAAAAGGGAGAGCTGCACGGACGGCTGCGCAAGCACAAAGGATTGCACTCTCTTGCTCTCTTCGGGGGAAAAATCGCGGCTGAGACGGATTAGAGATCGCGGTTCTCTTTATGCCTGCGCGCTCGCTCGTAAGCGCGAACCTCCCCACCCCCCCCCTTCCCGCGACGACTCTTCTGCTCGATGGATTACCGACTCCTGCCCTGCGGATTTTTGGCGATCGTTTGTTATCGCGTACTTTTATTGCAATTGATCAATTTGAGGAGGATCGACGGATGTAGTACTTCATGAATAGGGTAGCGATAATGTTTGGAATTTCTGGATTTTGGGAGAGTACAGCCTGTACTGTACAGGTGGGCTTGGGTTGGTAAGGGAATTTCATTTGAAAATGAGGCCGTTATTAAAGTTTTAAAAAATTTGAGAAATTTTATTTTGGAATTTTTTTTCTTTTTCGATTCAATTAAAAAATATCTTGTGCTTTTTTTGGTATGCTCATTAAAAAATGGGGTAAAATTGAAACGGAATCACGCGAAAGGATCAAGAATCCGAAAAAGGTTAGGCTGCCGTAATAATCAAGCTGCACGCTGCATAAGATCCAAAGAGGATTGCAAGTCAAGCCACGGAGAAACGACTTATTAATTTTCGCGAAAATATCGAGCTTGCTAACCTCTGTTCTATTTCGTGTTTGTTACAAACTAATTGACTCTCAAGGCGCGCTGAAGCCGTAAGCAGTTGAAACAAATAATGCATTATTCGACGAAACAACCGATAAAGTACACCTGCAAAATTTAAAAAAAAAATAAAGAAAGCCCGCACTCGATGTCTACGGAGTGTTCGCGATAGCTCGGAGAGGGCGATAGATAGGTGTGCAGGAGGCACAAGATCGAGGCGTGCGCTCAGGTGCCGGGCAAAGCTAACGTTCTCCCGATCTAGCTGGCACTCATTAGGCCGTGCCAACGCTGACCGGCCTCGTTTCCACGAAAGCCGTAGTCCACTCAAGCCGCTATAGGCAGGAGAGAGAGAGAGGCAGGTCGATACGGCGTGATTGCGCAGCGGCATATCAGCCGGCGCGTAGGCTCTCCTCTGCCGTGGTAATGGGGTGTTTGCGAATTTACTTTCCCGCTGCGGCGAGGCGCGCCAATCTGCCGCGTTAATTAGCGCGGCCAATCACACGCGGCCGAGATCGACGCCGGCTGTTGAGATAAGCTCGGCAACGTCGTCGTCGTCGTCGTAGTCGCTGGGACCTTCGTCGAAAAGCACCGCCATAGGACTCGCTCTCGATTGCAAGGGGATACAGAGTGTGTGTTGCACTCGTGTGTATCATCGATTTCGGCTCCTGCAATTTCGCCGCCGTCCGCGCCCTCGGGCCTCCTGAAATTCATGCGCGATTGTTTCGTTGCCGCTGCTACACGAGGCACACGAACCCCCTCGAGACCCTTGGGATGATATTGGACGTTTGAGGTTGACTCTATAGCCCTGGCCTCTCCTCCGCCCTCGACTACTACTCTGCTACTGTTGCTAATAAGCGGAAATGGGAATGCGCAGCTTGGTCAATTCTAGGCGTCTCGACGACTATTAGGATATTGATGATTTTATACGCGTTGTTCCTTTTGCTTTTGGCCAGTTAATCGGATTTTTCAAATTGTACCGAGCAGATGTTGTCGGGCATTTGCGTCTTAATTAGAAAACTTATCAATTTTCCATTAGCATTAAAAATGCGCCAATCCCAACTTCAAATTTCAACCACACGATCAGAAAGCCAAAAGACAACCACGAGATCCATAGAAAAGTTAGCGTCGCACGGCAGTTCAACCTTGAAAACATGTCAGCGTGAGAGAAAGAGAGAGAGAGAGAGAGAGAGAGAGAGAGAGAGAGCTGGGCACTCGGTATATATACCGTAGAGTACGTGGTCCGCAGAAAAACTTGCGCAATTAAAGTCAACCATAGCGCGGAGCAAGTTCGCGCGCATAACGAGGGGTGGGGAATCCCTCACCGCAATCGCTCGCGACAGTTACAACACCGCACCGCGGCACCGCTGTAATTCCCAAAGCGCCGTCGTTCTCTCGCCTATACTTCTTTTTCCCAAAGCTACGTTCGTTATCCAGTGCGGTAAGGTTCAAGCGGGATAAGAGTAGAGAGAGAGAGAGAGAGAGAGAGAGAGAGAGGGGAAAAAAGAAGAAGAGCGCGTCGAAGAGGAATGCCGAGAAGCGAGATGCCTCGGTGTCGAGAGAGAGAGAGAGAGCCGGGCGCGGCCAAGTTTTCTACTCAAGTTGGCGCGCCAGACTCTCGTCGACAGAGCCCGCGCGTGTATATACATGCACACGTATATACGTATAGATAGCGGATATGCCGGGGAAGGCGGTGTCTCGGGTCTTACTTTTTGCAGCTCCTTCGTGCGGCGATGCCGACGACACTACTGGCGAGACGCAGTCGGAATAGCGGGACGAATGTAGGTCGACTGGATGGGCCTCGACTTTTTTTATATCTCCCCTCCTCCCCCCCTAGCCTAACGACTCTCTTTTTCAGCTTGTATTTAATCAGCAGTTTCCGTGCTCCTTTAACCGTTCTCCTTTCGCCGAATCTACTTATTATCCTCGAAGAGCAATTATTGCCGGGAGTCCCGTCCGCCCCGTTCCATTCCACCCTCCTTGAGAACTCTTTGCCGGACAAGTGTTTAAGTCGTGGACGAGCGGATTTCTTCCCGGAAATGCAGATTCTAGCATTGTTTTGCTCTCGACAATGACGATGAAAATAATTAAACGTCACTTCGAAGCTGGGAATGAGCTTGGAGAGGCGCGCGAGTCTATAAAGTGCTATTGAACCTTTTTACGCCGGATGTTTGCCGATAAGATCGCTCGAGGCCTCGTAAACAAGTTGATCAAGTTGTAATCAGAAGATGTGCTGGGAATAACGCAACGATTATGGGAATCGCCTTGAAAATATTGGGAAAGTTGAAGGATCGGGAAAACGAGGTCTTGCCGGCTGTTCATCAACGGCTAAGGCATCAAATCTTCCGCGGAACTTACAAGGTCTATCGATTTCCGGCGGAGTCTTCATAAAGCAGGAGATGAACAAAGTCATTTCTACGTATTAATAAAAACGTATCGAATTTTCTTCCTATTTCTCCGGCCAGGATTTGTCGGCGAATTCAATAAGCCAAATGCGTGTGAATGCAAGCGAGAAAGTTCGAGAAGCCCCGGGGGCGGAAAGTGAGCAGCTCTCCGAGCAAGAGGAGGAGAGGCAGCCAAAGCGACTGGGTTACAAGAATTCCGCATGTAAAACTTTTCGCTGCGGTAAAAGCGAGAAGCATAACCACACGACGCTGCTGGATAAAAAGAGTGTACTCGGTATATACATAGCTCTCTCTCTGTAGGTGGCATAGCGAGAAACCATAGCGCGATTCGAAATGTTCCCCGATCCAATTACTCGCGCAGGGGATTTCCGAGACGAGCATTAACATTTCCGAGGCGGTGACAAAACTCAAACCGCTGGAGATAAATAATTTCCATGATGGAAATGAGGCTGGTGACCGAGAGGGAGAGAACGAGAGGAAAAAGGGAAGCAAGAAAAGTGGACGTTCGGTTGACGTTTTAGTTATCGGATAAAATCGCAGCCTGTTCTTCCTGCTCGTCTCTCTTTCTACCCAGCCTTTCTATCTGTATGTAACACCAGTTACATAATTCAGGAAGTTCAAGGAGCGAAGTTGTCGGGAAAGGTAGAGCAATCCTGATCCGGAATGCCGATCTGATTCCACGATAATTTAAACTTTTATTTTCCGTCATTTGACAATGTTTGCTCACAATCCCATCAATCCTTCTACTCTTTTTTATATCAAAATTTCAAGCTATGAATAATATAATTTTAAAATGCTTATTTTTTGGGAAATGTTTTATAATTTGATTAAGTTGATTTTAACATCGCTTAAAATTGAAAAGAATTATCGTTTAATAAATGAACGGTGACCGGGGCAAATTTTTAATATCCCAATGATTAAAGTATGACCGAGCTGTAAAAAGAAATAAGCATTTTGTTAGAGTTAAGAAAATTTCGTGTCTGCGAAAAATTTCCGTAAAAAGCTAGAAAAAGATTTTCTCGTAAAAATTTATGGCTATACTTGCAGCCGTTATTTTCTCGGCCACTCAAATTTATTTTTATCGACTACTCGTAGCAATAAAACATTGTTTATAATCGCCTGTTTTTAGATGGAATGGCTAATATTTCATTTCAGTTATAACCCATCTTCAATATATTGGCAATGTCAACAAAATAAAAGAAAGCCGGAATGCACTCGTTTTCATCTCCACTTTCCCGGAATTCTACGTTTGTTTTCTCAATTAAAATACACCAAATACAGCTTTTTATTAATAAAAATTTTCTGCCTTGTTTAAATAATAAATCATAACGCCCAGTTTATTTGATCCTCGCAACTCCATAAACATTACTCAAATATCCTGCATGAAAAACAAAACATCCATATAAAATGTAATCTCTTCGGTTTAATCATCGAGCATTTCACAGGGTCACCCGAAAAAAACCAGCAACCTCTGCAATTCTGGAAAAACCATACGTCTCATAGCCAGCAGACGCGCGAGTCCAGTGGCTTCCCGTATCGGTTTCCTGCGAATTTATGTAAGCGAGCCCCATTAACGAGGAGCGCAAAGGGGTAGAGAGGTGTTGGCTTGGGCCTCTAAGCTGCTCTCGGACGCTCTAGCTCTTTACGAGTCGAGGCCGTTGGTTCGTCGTAAAGCAGCTTTTATCGCGGGTAACCGGGCCCTCACCCCCCGGGGTGAGGGGGGGCACACCCGCAGGTTATTTTTTTCCCCTCCCACCCCTGCAGCCGGTTCGCGATGATTGCCGCGCGGGATGTTTGCCGGGGGATTTGGCGCTTGAACGCTCGTACTTACGCCCGGATTACCGACGACGATGCCACGCTGATCTTCTCTCGTGTACGCGTTAAAAGAGACGAGGTCCGTGGGGGCAGGGGCAGGGGGGATAAATTCGGTACGGATTTTGAGATGAAGATAGCGGGCCTCTCTCGCTCGAGAAAAGAGACTTCCTTTAGGCAAGTGGAAAGAGCTTGGAAGTTGTCAAACACTGGTTTATTTGTTGGCCCGATTCTCTGCTGGGAAACTTTTCTTTTCAAAGATTTTAGCGAAGCTTTAGCTGTGGAGCATGGACAGAGAAAAGCTTCGTATATACGTGTGCCTGGACTATACTGTTGTGGTTTAAGACTCTTATATTTATAGACTTTATACCGAAATGCAAAATGTCCTGTTCAATTTTTATGTGCATCGGACATTTTATGCGTCAAGGTGAAACATTGTCAACGGGTTGGTCATGTAAATGCTCGTTTAAGATTAAATTTTGCAATTATTCGCTAATAATATATAAAATAGGTAGAATGATTATTTGTTTCTTAAGAAACTGCAAATTAAATTGAAATGTAAAGTAATACTACTTAGGGATATCTTCGTTCAATAGTATCGTTTATCTAATGCAAAGTACAAATTGTAAGGTATCTCAGATGCCACAGTTGATCAGCTTAAAAGTGCCTCTTTGAATCTCGAATGTTTTGTGACAAAGTTTTACATTTTACCAACTTGGTTGTAAGTCGCTTTATCGGAGATTAAATTTGTAATCCCTAAAAGTTTAGCAAGAGAAGACGTTTCATCTTACTCAATTGATAAGTGAAATATCATCAGTACAAACGTGAAAATCGAGATCGACATATACTTATTAACAATTCTAGAAATGAATAAATTATGAATAATCCTTAAACGAAGTTTATTTCTGAAGGAAATAAAAATTTAAAGATAAATTTTATTTAAAGACACATTTACCAATATTCCAAAAATATAAATATTCCAAATTAATTAAGCATTCCTCGGGATTATACATCCAGTCGATTCTATTTCCCGAAAATCCAAAATTACCCGCGGAAAAATCACGAAATCTTGCATAGCACGTGTGTTCTCTAGCGCAAACCCAGAATCTCGGACAATACGACCAAGCACATTGAACCTTCTACGAAAGCCAGGAAGAAGCCAATCGGCAGTAGCTCGAACGACCGTAGAATCGAGGGCGATAATTGCGTCGGCAGGCGCACATGCGTTGCACGCGCCTCGTCGTCCCACATGCGGCAGTCCAGACTCTTTTTTACTCGAGCGCGCGCACGCGCGTCCCTATATACTCGCCGCGGGGCCTCTGCTTTTTCGTCTCTCTCCCCCTATTCCTCTGGCGCTTCCGCCTTGAAACGGCGTTCCCGGAATGCGGCTAAGACTAGCGCGCTGTTTTGATTTTTTGCGGCCGATTAGAGATATGCGTTTGATTCCGCGTCTGAATGTGGATTTGTTTGGCGCGCGTGGTGGTCGTTCCTTTTTGCTATGCGGGTGAGATTTTTTTTTATAAGGGAGAGAAGGGCGAATCGTGAGGATTTAATGCACGGAATCCTTGTTGCTTTACTCGGAACATTTACATTACAGACGAGATTAGGAGAATTCAAATCCGATTTAGCGAACTGCTCAGTCAAGTGTTCGCGGGATATTCATCGTTTATAAAAAAAGAAAAAGAAAAGGTTATCGGAAATACGCAAGCACTTTCCGAACGTCAATTCTTTCGTCATAGCAATAATTACCCCTTGCGACCGAAAGGAAAATCAAGCGTCTTTTCCGCCCAAGCGACAAACAGCCTGAAAACGTCTTTCGACGTTTAACGAGCGAGAGAATGTCTGAAGTAGAAGAGAGGGAGAGGGGGAGAAAAAAAAGGAAGCGACGAAAGAAAAAGGAAAACCTATAAATGAGAGCGTTAAGAGGGGACGGGTCGAGCTTAGCCTCCCGAAGAGCTTGCCGAAGCGAAGAGCTTTCTAAATCAGGAGAGCAGAAGGAAAAACTCTCTGGTGGCCAGCCGCGGCTAGTGTAGCTCTCGTATAAAGACGAAGAGAGGGCAGGGGGCGCGACCTCTTTAACGATGCGCGCAGACCAAACGAGAGGGGAAGAGAGTCACCGGGTGGGGGAAGGGGGGAAAGACAGCCATAGCCACGCACGCACAAGAAGCCCGTTATTTGCTCAAGGCGAGAGAGATTAAATTGGTTCAGCAGAGCCGTGGCATTGCGCTGGGCGTCCCCTCTCCTCTCCGGCGAGTTTTCTTCCCGGAAGCTACGAGCGAGCCGAGAGCAATCATTTCCGTCCATAGTTTTCTCCCTCTCGACCGGCTGATGGAAGCCCCTTCGACTTGGCCGCTCTCTCCTGTACTCCTGCGATTATATAGAGCAAAGGGCCTTTTACGTGGCAAAACATCGTGGCGCGACAGGAGACAACGACGCAGCGGACGGGGCAGAGTGTCTAGTCGAAGAAGAAGCAGCTCTTTTCGACTAGACTGCCGTTCTTACGGCTGAAAGAATAATGGCTGGTTAAAGAGGAGAAGCTATGTAAGCTCTGCCCAAGGGGAGCTGATAGTTTGACGCTCCGGACTATCGTTGCTTATGTAACCTAACTGATTTTTCTTTTTTGGTGGTGGGGGTAGATTTGGGGGAGGGTCAAGAGGCTTGCACTTAGCGTTTTTCGATCGAATTGATTGCGTTGATTACTTTAAGCAATTGGAGGGGGGGGGGATGGTCGACGGCTGATGAAATCGGTGCGTGTCGTTGAGTGTTTAACGGTAACTCGGTGTATTTATAGGGCTGCTGCAATGATGGATCGATCGCGATTAATCTTTGCTATTCGGTAATTGACGTGTCGAATATCCAATATTATTATTCTTCGATGAAAAAAAAAAACAAAAGCGGTTGGTGGGCTGAAAAAAATAGAGTACACTCGAAATAGACCAGTATCAAACGCCGCGTAGTAGCAACGCTGCAGAGGGAAAGTTGTGGCAACTCGAATCCCAAAATATTTACCGGGCAAATAAGCAAGGAGAAGGCCGGTGGAAATTATGTAAATGTCGAATCGTTGGGCAGTTACGAAGTTATTTAAAGGATTATTGAATTGCAGCTCCGAGGCACACACCGACATCGTCGCACACGCACAATGGATGAAACGATGCGGCAGGCGCTGGGGGGGGGGAGGAGAGTAAAGGCCGAGCACTGTTGGCGAAATTACGCGCAGGTATAGGGAGGGAAGGGCGGACTGGACGAGAAAGAGAACGAACGCCGAGATCGATTTTGCGCCGAGTTTGAACGCATCGTTAAGATACTCGGGCCATCATTAAGGGGCAACTTCGTTTACAGTGTTTAACAAAGCTCCGATCGATCGATCGCTTGATCTATTGATTTCTTTAGTTTTCTTCAGTTTCCATTTGTTTTCTTCTTTTTTGCTGACAATGAGCTACCGAGTGCTTACTGAAAGAGGGAATGCGATAAAAATAATTTTTGATTATTTATTGAGAATTGCGCTTGTGTAAGCTTTTTGTTTCTATACAAAGTTTCGTTATTGAAATTCTACCGACTGATGTTTGGCCTTTTGATATCATACGGTATTAAATATGCTTTTGAAACTTCGGGTACTACTGATTTTGTGTACGTATTGAATTTTATCTAAAAAAAATTGTTAGTATTTTTTTCGAGTTTATTTTTATTCGAATCTTTTCAAAAATTTACGAAAAATGAACTGTGAATTTGTTTTTTTATCATATTTCACGATAAGAGTGAACTGCTATATTAAGCCACACGATATTTTAGCTTTTATAGTTAGCAATTAAATATAATAATTGATGAATGGTCGCGGACACGCCTTTAGTGTTTCGTGCTCAAGGCACTAACCACTAAACCCCTGCAAAATTATTGCCATAGACTAGCCGGCGATAAGCGAATTTTATTGGTAAATTTATCACGAAAGGAGTATTATAAAGCTCTCCGAGTGTTTTCGCCGCCCATTAAACGCACGTAGGTATATAAGAATAATACGTCATATTAAAATTACTCGATCCGATCCCCTTCCCTTTTTTCTTCTTTTTGTTCACGAAACGTTTAACTTTTGCTATGTCTCTTGACGGCTTTAAAACCTTAATATTACCGTTTCGTCAGCAAAAGTTTTTCGTTGAAAAACTCGAGTATGAAAAGTATCTTAAATTGCCGGATTATATTTTGCTGATACCTGTGATTTATTTTACTGCAACCAAGTGAGATTTTTTTTTATAATACTCTCTCCCTCCCTCTCTAAGTACTACAAGAAATACGCCTCGATAACAGATTCTCAAGCTCGCTACTTTTCAGTAGTAATTTACTGCACGGCGAGCAATTCATTAATTGATAATCGATAATCTAAAGTATCTCGTATTAGCCGAGCCAATAGAGTTGAGCGCTTTTTCCCTTGAAAATAAATAAAATATACTGCAGGTAAGTCTATTAAGAGGTTGATTTTTATGCTAAATAAATTGGCAATATTGCTATTTTCAATGTTAATAATAAAAAACAAATAATAATTCAAACAGCTTTAAAGAAGAAATCAAACATTAGCCCCGATATAGCAAAGTTTAGGCAACTCCTAAGCCGAAGGTTTCCGGTATGAATTTCGGTTTCGCGCCGAATTAACATAGAAATGCCTTTGTTCTATTTACAAGAGCCAACTAACACCTGGATCCCGCTCAAATTAAACACAACGGCGCTGGAGAGCCGTAAAAGTCTTACAAAATGCCTTACAACAAATCCCGACTAACCCATACCGAACACGTACTCTCCACTTATACAAAACACCTCTTCCCCTTGAAACAAGAAAAAAGAGGAAGAACACATAAACGCGCAATCAAAACATTCCAACTTAAACAATTCCTGCCTATAATTAAACTTTCCATACCAACGATAAGAATGTCTCGTATCCACTTAAAGCCGTCGCTTACCTTCTCCCCCACGCATTTTAAAAATACAGCCTTCCCATTCATCAAAGACCAACGTACACATATCCGAGCGTTCACGTTTTTTTCTTCGAGGCCCTCGCTTTTTTTTCTCCTCCCAGAGGCTAAACCTCGGGCTTTCTCTTCCACGCTCATCTCTCTCTCTATTCCATTCACAAGCCGTTCAATTATTTAACTCTCGAGGCAATAATAGCCCAACAGAAGCAGCAACATCAGCAGCAGCAAGTAGCAGTAGGGCTGCTCGGAGAGCGAGCGACCCTTCACCATCAATCATTCTCGCTTCTAGTTTCGCGTCTTCACCTCGAAGCCGAGACGCTAAGACGTCGTGCTCTCCTTAAAGCCATCTCTCTCGCGCGAGGATATCTTCGCGGCTTGTGATACACAGCATATAGAGCTTCACTCGTCGGGAGCCAAAGCTCGCTTGAGCGCACGTTCACGTCTCTTGCAGCGCAGCAGCCGCAATTAGGCGCACATTCTATACCCAACTCCGAGCTACAGACGCTCGCGTTTTCGGTAACGCCTCTAAGCCTCTGGAAAGGTACTCCTCGCCCACCCTCCTTACAACGCCCCCTTAGCCTCCCATATAGCTTTTTACGGAAGAGGCTTCTGCTGAAGCAGCGCGTGCTTATTATCGCACGTGCCCGCGCAACAGAGGGAAAGAGAGAAGGCGACACATCGCGATGATCCGGCTCTTATTAAAAGCAGCCCCCCCCCCCCGACGCCTCTGCTCGCGCGTGCATGATTTATCAAGCTCGAGAAGCGCGCGCGCCTTTTCACTCTCGGATGAGTCTAAAGCTCTTTCGGCCTCCTTCTGCTTCTCTCTTCTACGTTAACGTTTGGCGTTTTTTTGCTTGCTTAGCGTTCAGGTTGTCTGACGAGGAGGAGGAGTCGACGCTGGCTGGGGTTTACTTAGCTCTCTTTTCGCTTTAGCGAGGCTACTCGCTGCGACTCGGCTTGTTTACGTTTTTAGGGAGTTTTCGTCGTTAATTCAACCCTCTGCTCACTGTGCCGCTGTGTTGAGGAGAAAGAGAGAAAGGGAAAAAAAGAAGAAGAAAGGTTACGGGAGTCGAGGGAAAAATATACGCGGACGCGCGTGTTTGTACGTATGAGCGTGAGCCCACTTCAACTAGATGCTTTTATGTACGTTGTTTATTTTGCCAACTGCGTGCGAATACCAATCCTCTCCTAGCGGCTCCGACAGTTTTCTCATTATTAGATTTTCCCTTGTTTTTTGTTTCAATCATTCGCGTCGAGCTTTCTTTTATTGTATACACAGTTTTTTCTTTGTTTTTTTTTTTATTTGCTTGCTGATTTAACGCGATGGGCGAGTGGTGGTTTAATTAAAAAAATGTGCGGGCGAAACGTGAAAAGGCGCGGAGAAGCGTAATTAGATTAAACATCGAGAGGTCGAGGATCTGTAGGGGTCCGGCTCGAGTGTTTGTTCTCTCTAAATTAATCAAAAGGGCGTGAGGTGATTCAGATTAATAATCAATCGCAGATACAAACGCGTAAGACACATAGAGTTAACGTAGAGAGGAAAGGGGGATAGAGAGTGGTTTGATTAATATTTTTTATTGATATCAATAAATCACGCTCATCTCATTGCGCATTCGAGGTTCGATCTTAGTGACGCCACTCCCCCCTCCCGACCTGCACAATTATACAAATGTAATTCCCAGGAATTCACGTCCTCGTCCTACTGAATAAGACATCGACCTATCCATCACGATTCCTCGCGAGTTTGCCTCAATCTTGGTATAGACGTGTTCCCAACGGCACATCATCTTGATTAGGAACACGTCAAAAGTAACGACGCGAATGTATCGTTACATGTTAAGCCTTGCATTCGTGTAACAAACGAATTCCTATCGATTACGTATTTCAATTTATGCGATTAAAAAATCGATTTGACTTAAAAAAATAAGGTTTTGTACAAAAAAATTTTTATTCGATTCTGTACACGTGTTAAGGATTATTACAAAGTATCCTACAAGCCGGCGCGTGAAGTCATCAAATTTAAACCGGCAGCTTTGTGCCAACAAGCAAATCTCGTTGACTAATAAACAACTCGGCAAAAAATCAACAGAGTGCGTTATTAAAGAAAAATAAACAAAGCTAAGACAAAGCAATAACTTGAGAAATCCCTCTTAAAAGCCTTGGCTAAACAACAAAACCTCTCCCTCGC
This sequence comes from Anagyrus pseudococci, assembly GCA_030522585.1. NCBI lineage: Eukaryota > Metazoa > Arthropoda > Insecta > Hymenoptera > Encyrtidae > Anagyrus > Anagyrus pseudococci. The sequence goes on from JAPYYQ010000286.1 coordinate 28,863, forward strand.
CTTACTCGAGCAATCAAGCACATCACGCGTGCGTGTGAGTGAAGGTATCATCTCTGGCGAATAGCCTATACGATAAAGGGTATAGACCGTCATCGATTCGACGCCCAAGCGATAGAGCGCGCGCGCACGTCATCGAGGGCGAGGAAAAATTCCAGCGTGTCTGTCGTCGTAACAATGGAGAGCCCCTAGTCTGGTTTTTCCTCTCCGCGAAATCGCCGTCGATGTGTGCCGAGAACAAGCGCCTCACTCTCCCCTCACTTGGCCGTTAAGAAAGGCCTTGAGAAAACAATGGGGGCTCGGGTATATTTTTGACGCTAACTCTCGAGAGCTTTTCAAAACGAGCTTTTTTCTGCGATTTTTTGCTTGTTTGCTTTCTGAATGAAATTATGGATTTCCTTAAAACCCGGAACGTAGTGGATTATCGAGACTGTTTGACACAGTTTGTCTCTTTATTTAGTCTTACTTTTCACGAAGTAAAGCAATTTCCAGGTGTTTTTTTTGTTCGACCCATGCGTTTACTGAAAACTAAATATTTTATAATGGAACTGTGTCGGAATTCCGCGACAATTATTATCGTACACGTTCCAGTTTGAACTTTACCATGGCTGTAACTGTGGTAATATAATTACAGTACTAGAGTCCGCAGTGGCTCCAAGTTCAAGTCCTCAAATACGTGACAGACTATTGCAGAACAAGCAATATTTGGAAGTGCGTGAGGAACTACGTACTAGATCAATATTCTATCTGATATAATGATACACATTAGACTGTTTAATTATAAAATTATAAAAAGGTAGGGCCGTAATCAATATGCATATCAACTTTCATAAAATTTAATATTGTATTATTGCCTTTGCGCATGAAACGTTAATTTCAAATTTACATTTTTATAAGCAATTAAATTACCACTGTATACTGTACTTTCAATAAAAATGACATTACCATTTAAATGTGTTTAACTTAAAATTGAGTTACTTTTAATTAAAATCAAGAACGAAATTGTAAAAAAAGTGTTAATTTGCTCAGAGGCTTGAAACCGAATACTACCCTTCGATAAACCTTTGATTAACGAAACATTCAGCCTTTCGACTGTCCGCCATCTATTTTATAACACTGGCATCTCAAAATTCAAAACAGTTGTCCAACAAAATAAAACAAGCCAACAAGTACGAAAACGAACGTGCACGACAAGTCAAGCCCATTCGAGCCACTCAGAGGTTCGCTAGTTCAGCGATACCCTGGTAAAGTGACAAAAAGCCCAAGGAGGAAGAAGAAGAAGAAGAAGTAGAAGAAGTAAGGCAGAAGCGTCTTGAAAGTTGGCGGGGGCAAGACTAAGGTAAACAGGAAAGGTTCGCGCGATGCTCGGAGACTTCTCGCCCAGCAGGATCTTCTCAGTCGGCCATTGGTATTCCAAGAGGGCGGTGCTGTGTGTGCTCTTGTTCTCTCGATTTAACGAGCCTCGGGCTAAAGGTGCCATCGGCGCTTCTGCCTCTCCGAGAGAAAGCGCCACGGCGCTTTACGATTTGTCGGCGAATTGGCCTTTTGCCCCCTCATCCCCTCGCGCTTCTCTCTTCACGATCCGATTGTAATGTCGGAAAATTGCACTGGTGTTGTTAAAGTAAGGGGAATCGCGTTACGAGGATTCCTTGCTCGGCGGAATGATGAAGCCAATCTTGGGCCGGGGAGGGTAATCGATAGATGGATGAACGTGTTTTGTTTCGGCCCTTTGTGGAAGGATGAATAAGATGTATAGGAGGGTTTGCTTTATGAATCACCAGGACGTCATGTGCTCAGTGGCGTGATTTGACATTGAGCCACCGACAAATGAGATTTGCGTTGAAATTAATCGCTGCGAGGGGAACATTTACTTTGGCCAATGGACGTTCGAGTGCCAAAGGTGCGAGGAAATAAAAGAGGAACAGAAAAGAGGACAAGGTTCAAAGTCGTAACAGCAGCAGCGCGTTGTAGCCGAGTGTCGTAGCCTTTTTACCTCCGCAGTCGGGTTTCCCTTCAATTTCCCGATAGATACGACAGCGTGTCGTGTCCGACACACCGGCGGCGTTTTTTCTCTCTCCCTCCCTCTACTCCCGTTTCCTATCCTCTCTCCCTCCCTTCTCTATCTATTCTTTCCGGTTTCGAAAAATTAAGCGATGGCTTTCTACCCTTTCATCCGACAGGTTAATTGAAACTGGAAAAGCAGTTCGCTCCGGGGAAATTTGATGCCCGGACACATTCCTGTACTTTACCTCCCGTGAGCAAGAAAATATTTTCGCTCGCTCGCGCGCGCTCCCAACTTTTACGGTTGCGCTAAAAAGTGAGAGCGGACTTATTTTGAAAAATTTCATTGTTGCCGCTGTAATTTGAGCCCGAAAAAAAAGGACTAGGCTACCCGGAAAAAAACAAAATCTAACAAAGTTTATTATTGCTCAAGTTTTGCTAGCCAAGTTGAAAATCCGAGAGAAGAAATTTTTCTTTGTTTTTTCATTAGTAGCACCGAATTCTGATGAATATCTCAGGCTCGCTGATGGAGCGTTTTCAAAATCCATGGGTACATGATGCATTATCGCGTCAACGAATTACGTAAGCTCTCTCGACTATTCCGATAATTTATGCGGTGGTGAAATTTTCAAAAAACGCGCGAAAGTTGGGCCGAAATGAGTTAGAAAATGATGATTTATCCGTCGCCAGAGCGCCGCGGAGTTATCGACGCAATTTTTTGGACGTTAACCCACGGGGCGGCGGCGTGGCTCCGCGGCTTATATCACACTTCAATATATTCCCAGTGGCAAAGGCGCGTGTCGACAACGAGGAGCCGGGGCATTTAAATTTTCCGGCTCTCCCGCCAAGCGCGTCTCTACCTCCCTCTTCGCTAATCCGACAAGATTTATAGTTCCGCCATTACACCGGAGAATCCACGTGTTTGGTCGACCCTCGTTGCCTTTACCTGCCCCCCCTCTCTCTCTCTCTCTCTCTCTCTCTCTCTCTCTCTCTCTCTCTCTCTCTCTCTCTCTTTCGATTGGAGTGGGGTATATTGGGCTTTCGAGTATCCGATCGACTCTGGACCAGATGAGCCCTCGATTTTTTTTCCACGAATGAGGAAGTGAAACTGCGAAAATGTGCGGCTCAAGCTTCGATTCCCCGTTAAATATTGATATACGATTAAGCTCCTTTCCGTGTGTGTGATGCTGCCGACACTAAGGTGAAATTATTATGGCAAAGGATGCTGCTTTTTTTCATACTAGCTTCTCCTTTTTTTTTAATCGCATCTCATTTGAATTTAAAATCGAGCAAGGAAGATTACGCTTTGAATTTCACGTCCAACGATCTATCTTATTGATTTGACATTGACGCATCTTATGAAGATTAGAAGTGATCTTCACAGAAGCTATCATCATCCAAAACTTGTTACGGTCTCGTATCGTTTGTATCCAAAGGGTATAAAAAAACCCACCACTTCATATACCACCCGACTATCCATTTCAATATTTACCTCGGCCCAACATTTCCCTACAGACTCTCCAAATCAAATTCAACACAAAATAATAAACCAGGAATAATAAGAGGGAGAGAAAGCAAAGGCAGCCAAGAGAGATACTCGAGAGCAAAGAAGAACAAGTGCGCACATTTCCATTGAAATCAAAATCCACAACTGCCGCGCCCACCTGACTTTTTAACAAGCCTTGCAGCCGGAAAGAGACTTGCTCCCTCCCCCCTCGTCCCCTCGCCCCACACACGTACACACTCCAAAGAGCAACGATCCTTTCCAGCACGCAGCTCTTCGGAAAAAAACCCTCCGGCACGCACGTACCCATCGCAAAATGGAGCCCCTTTTTCCAGAGAGAGAAAGATAGATAGAGAGCGAGAGCAAGAGAGAGAGAGAGAGAGAGAGAGAGAGAGAGAGCATGGAACACTCGAATCCAGAGGCAGAGGGCTAATTGATCCCAGCAGATGCGCGAGCAATGCTAGAGGGCTCGTTAGCCCAACGAGCGAGCGCTCGATAACAATGAAAAACAGATGAGCAGGCTCTTTCGCGGTAATGCTAAATCATGGACGTTGTCTTCGGATTCGTTGCGAACCCCTCGACGAGCGATAATTTTTCGAGGAGCTTTCGAGAATTATGTAAGATTTAAAGATGAAGCCGGGGACTATAGGAGGAGCGGCTTGCAAAAAATTGTTTTTCCCAGCTGAGATGCTCGAGATTTATAAGAAATACGATCAACTTGGTATTTTTTAATATCACTAGAAAATTAAAATACTCGTTAAAAGAATTGAAAATTGTCTTTGCATGGAAAAACATTTGCAGTTATTGAATCTCGCTGTATACAATAAACCGTGTATCTGGCCCACGTGTAAATACAATGAGCCAGTCTCATTTTGGCCCTTGGCATACTTGGTACTACTGTATAGTAACCATAGCAGCAGCGGCTCAGCCAACAACAGCAGTAGTAGCAGGACTGGATGGCGCGGAAAGGGTATAGGGTATAGCGGCTAATTACATTAAAGCATGGCGCTGCACTCGGATGCGGCTCACGTTTTATCGGCGACGACGCCGCTGCAAACCCAATCAAGCGCTCTTTGAATAGCCTTTGAGGCCAATATAAAATTCAAAGCCGGCATTTATGAAGCCGGAGCTATAATGCCGCAAGTCTAGATCCATACACCCTCCGACTCTCTCTCTCTCCTCTGTATTTTCTAATTCAAGATTCTCTACACCCTCGGTACGTGTGTGTGCTTTAGCGCACAGTGGGATTCCAATTATAATACCCGCGAAATGACCGCGGCTTCAGAGGTTAAGCCTCGCTATGTCGCCCCCCGGTGATGTACGCTAAGAGTGCTTTAATTATTTCCTAACCGAGTGTCGGGCTAATAATTAAATTAACGGCTCGATGCAACCACCGAGTGATTTTGTTGCTCTATTTCACTCACTGGCTTGGTTTTTCTTTTTCAACGTTTTTAGCACGATGTTATATCAGTAGCACAACCATTTTACAAAATTTGTGTTCCTCTTAAATTTCAAAAATTAAAAAAAAAATCGGATTCCCAACGCTGTAACCCGAATTCATGGAATATATCCAGCATCCTCTGGTTGGAGCAGCAACACGCCCTTATTGTGAACTACCGTACCCTGAGATACGCGAAGTCGCGCGCCGACTGCTACATTTAGTACGACTGCCGGCTTATCTACGCGCGTCGCCGCTAAATTTCCGAGTGCCACTCGGACACGCCTCTGACTGTATAAAGAGCCGCGCGCGACGGTTCATCGCGCTATCTTGGCTATCCGGCTTCTATTTTCATTCCACCCTACCAGCCCCGCGCGTTTTTTCAACCCGCCCACCGTCCTACCTTATTTACGCCTTGTTTACCTATATTACAGGAATATAATTTTAGACCAGACCACAACAGGTTTGAAATGGCCAAATTTAAGCTCGTGTTTTTTTGGAACTTTTCGACGTTTCTCGCGCAAAGGAAATTAAAAAGTGTCTTTGGGAGAACGTGGTTGAAATAATACGGGGTCGTTCGGCAAAAACCTTGAAACTTGGGGGCAAAAAAAAGGCTCAGCCGAAAAAAAAGAGAAGATCGGTGAGGCGGCAAAAATCGAGCGCGCCTTTTCAGCTTTGGCCATAGCGCGAAAACACGTGCTTTCCAATCCGTCAAACTTATTTTAATCAACGGCGAAAATCGAGGCGTCTACCTGTGCGACCTGCCGAGTATAAACAATCGTCACAAAAATTTCAATCAACATCCCTCGCCCCAGCGTCATTTCTACTTCCTCCGGTCCATCGAAAAAAATTCCCCTTCTTTTCCGAACATTTTGGTCCCTTCTACGTTATCTCTCTTTCTCTTCCTGCTCCCTCGAACATCCCTGGCGTAGAGCATCGAGATGGCCAACATGTGCGCCACGCTCGTTCCGTTTTAATCTCGGACGGCTTTCTCTCCGTTACGAGAGAGAGCCCGGTGCGCGCACTCTACGCTTTTTCTCTCCCTCTCTCTTGCTCTTCTCGGCATGGAAAAGTCCCGGGTCACAGAGAGTGAGAGAGAAAGAGAGAGGGAGAGCCGTTAAACTAGTGTCCCAGCTCGTCGTATGCTCGAATTCCTCGTGATGTGCTAATTCTTTTTTTCTCCTTCTTTCTCTCTTTTAGAGGCTGCTGTACGAGCTTGTGACTTTTCAGATTACGAGGATGTGACGGCCCATTGACATGGATCATTTTTGGAACACGTAAAGAGGATTATTCGGCTAAGCGTTTAAATGCTGTTTTTGGGGATTTCGAGTTTTGCCTGTGATGTGCTTTTATTAAAAAAAAAACACGCGCATAAGTGCATTTTCCAAATCTAACGTCAATAAAGCAGAAAAAATAATAATAAAAGTCTAATCCCAGTTGAGGCTCAATCGAGAACTTAAAAGCCTGTATACGCCGATCGATCGGGAAAACACAAGGGAGTTTAGTCCGAGCATGCAATCCTTCTCGGCATTTTCATCTCAACTGAATTTTCATCTCGACCCTCCCAGAAGTTCTCGCCATAGCAGATCGGAAAACTGCACAACGAAACGAACGAGTGATAATAAAGCCGAGCCATCCGGACAGCGGACGTGCCCCCGTAGTCCATATAGGGCACTGACGAACCCTTCGCCTGCGGAAAGAATAGAGAGAGGAAGAGACGCGATAGGGGGTGGGGGGCACAGGAACATTTCTCGGAGGGAAGAGATCGTATTAAGTTAAATCCCGTCGCGCTCGCACTTACGGTTATATTACGGCGCGCACGTGACCATCCCCCCCTCCTCCCACTACCCCCGGTGCTCCGTCTCTCTCTCTCTCTCGGACTCTCCGCACGCACGCGGCACCCACTTATATTTATAAGCCCTTTTATGAAGGCCGAGGATACGGGGGCCAGGTATACGCGCGCACCGACGCCTGCGACGCACGTGGCGGACACTCGGGGCATCCGAAATTGTCCCGGCTGCCTGTCACAGCCGCGTCCCACGTTACACGTCCCTCCCCCCCTTCCATTTTCCAGGCCCTCATTCCTCTCTCTCTCTTTCTTTCTTTCGTTTTTCCGACGTCTTGTTCACCGACGCTGATCGCTCGTCTTTTCCGAGATCCTTTCTACGCCCCCGACACCGGCTTGTAAGTACGCTCGGTATTAGCTTACGTTTTCGAAATTTTCACACGGATGTTTTTGTCATGTGATACATACGCTTTTTTTCTTGTCTCTTTTTGGTTGGCGATTGTTGTATTTTTTTTTCTTTTTTTTTTGTGTGGCCGGTAGTGTAACACAGATAGTTTTTGCGGGGGAGCTAGAAACATGCGATACTGACTGCATGGTACTAACCGAGAGGGGTTTGTTTTTCTTTTCCTTTTTTGTTTCATATCGGAGCAAGGCCTGCAAGACGGTAAAATTTAAAAAGGATTCGATACGAAATAGCGATGTTTTGTAAAATATAGTATTTCCACGTGGATGTTATGGAAAAGCGCTTATAATTCCAGTGCTTCCCTTTGTGATAAAAAAATTCCATTTCTTCCTAACATGCCCTAGTCGCTTGTTAATCATCATCACGCTAAAAGATATTCACAAGCGCATTTTCTTCTGTTTCACGAACGAAAAAGCTCGGCCCTTTCAAATACCCCGGGAAAAACACGCAACAAAGGTAATTCCCAGCTCGACCGCGGAGCCTACGATTTCCCGTTGAAACTTCATCCGGCTAGTCCATAGCCACTCCGACTCTGTAAATTTTTTTCCTCCCTCAACTTCCAAGCATTGCCAGTATAGTAACGTACCTCTCTCTCTCTCTCTCTCTCTCTCTCTCTCTCTCTCTCTCTCTCTCTCTCACTCGCAGTTCAGCCTTTCCCGCACGTCAAAGCAAAAGAGACCTGATTAAAAGTTCAGTCCGAGCCATCGTGCGAAATAACGCATTACAAGGCAATTCAGTCCTTTCGCAAAAAAGTTTATACAAAAAAAAAGGAAAAAGAAGAAAAAAAAGAAAGAAAATATTTTCCAAGCCACTTCGAACGCCCGGCCCTTTCGCTTTAATTTTCGCTCGGCCGCTTTATTCCGCGCACAAACGGAAGGCGAGGGCCGGAGGGGAAGGACGGTGTGCTCGCGCGCGCGCGCCTGGCGAACTTTTATACGCGAGAGAGCCAAGCGCGGCTCGTAAAAGTGTTTTCCACTCGTGAAAGGACGCGCGCACGCCGCGGTCGAGTGTTGCCGCTCGAGCTTTCCTTCGCGCTGCTGCTCCCCTCCCCATCGCAACATTATTAAAGCTCGAGCGGGGGGAAGGGGCTACTTTAAGGCGCACACGGGGAGAGTCCACTCGCGCGGAATACGTCCCCCGTCTCGCGTGCTGTGCTACTCTCCTTTATTTTTCTCTCGCTTTAATTTCGCTCGAGGTGCACGAATGTATAGATATACACGCAAACGGGGCATGGGTGTAATTGCTCGAGTTAGCATTTTTATTGACGAGAGGCTGCAATGCACTCCCAGATGCGGATGGAGCGTTTCTGCAAAAATGAAGCCCTCGCGCTTTTATACGTCTGCAAGAGCTTGATGTTGCCTGATGATTGGGATTCTAGATCGTCGTACGGAATCGACAATTTTATTTGTTTCTTCTTTTTTTTATAACAAATTCGATGATGAAAATTTTATTAAATTTTTTACCGTAAAAGAATTTCAACTACCTAATTTTTGTGACCCGGTTAGACAAAAAATAAAACGGTCGAGTTTCAGCGAAGCATTATTAAAGCACATTGTTTCCTTGGCAAACAAACAAACATCGACACTGGGCTGCTGCTCTTGACAGTATCGTCCAAGATAGAAAACAAAGCCCAAAGTTTATTCAATCGCACGTGAAATTGTTGTATGTCACTCGGTCCGCACGGTTTCGTGAAAAAAAAATTTTTTATTCTCGTAATGTCGTTACGTAATTACAATTCAATTGTAAAATGTACACAGTCTCGAGTTAAAGAGAACAAAAAAATTATCTCCAAAGTACGTAAGTTGATTTAAGTTTTATTCTTCTCGATTTACTGTTCAGCTCTATCGAACAATTCAGTGAAACGAAAATTGAATAAGTTAATTTAGCGTCTCATCGTTGAGTATACAATAAAGACCTCAGGATAAAAATAAATCAATGCTCTGATGTAGTTTAGTTAAAACAATACCGGAAAATCTACCATAACGAAAAGAAAGTTCCGTAAGTAGGTCAGAGCTTTGGAAAGAATTTTTCTCGAAACTCTGGTGTCACACGCGCGTGTTTCTCTAGATACATTTCTATATGGGTGTATATAGATATATATATATATACGATTCCTTCCGTCGTTCCAGGCGATGCAATATAACTATACGACGCTTCAACTGTAAGGGCAAATGGGAACGTACAGGAAAATAAGCGCGCAACATACGCGCAGCCATTATTACGATGTTAACCTCTGCAAAATTGATTGTTCCTTTTTCGAAATGATATTCGATTTGATAATTTAGCACAAAAAAAGCCAATAGACCTTTTACTACCTCTCTCGACCCATTAATCCAAATAATACATAAAGCCAGAAGCAACAATTTTCACTGGCGACCTTTATTGTTGCTGCAAGTCCACAAGCACATACCAGTTCATTTTTCATCAAAACCAGCCGGCCATTTGTCGTCGCGAGGTGAAAGAGAGCAAGAGCGAGGGAGAAAGCAGAAGCATAAACTTGCCTAGGTCTCTCTTAAATTTCGGATTTGCAACGGCCGAATATTTCACACGGAATATTCCATATGTCCGGATAAATGGGAGGCTCGTATACCCCTCCCCGAGTCCGAGCCACGTAAGCACCAGGAGCTTCTAGAGACGGCCCCGTACGGAAGTTGCGGTCAGCGTCTCGAGCCACTCCCGCTCCGGCCACGTAGTATCTTGTGCTTTTCCCACGGGCACTAGCACACGGACGTGAGGGTGTTTTTAATTCCGGCAGACGAGGGTGGACTTGTTCGTTCACCGATCCCTCTACCTCCCCTTCCCCTCTCTTCGCGCTTCTTTTTACGTCTCTTTTTTTTTCGCCGTGATTTAAATATAGACAGAGAGCAGCGGCTTGGGAAGACTCGAATCGTGCCGTTGGGGTTTAAACGTTCGGAGAGCGGAAGGGGGAGGAGAAGACACTGGGCTCGAGGGGTGGGATATCTTGAATAATCGATTCCTGCCGCGAGTATTGCTTCGGAGAAGAGTTGGTGTCGGTATTGAAAAAGCGACGTGATAAGTAGGTCTCAATACACCGCGGTATGTGAGCAGCCATTCCAGGAAGCTGAAATTAACACAGCAGGGACACATTTAAAAAGCGAGATTTAACGACACCCTCGATCCTCAATGATCGAATCACCGAGCTGCTTCTTTGCCTTTCGTCTTTGTCCTTCGACAGTTCATCTCCGCCCATCGTCATCTGTTCTTTCGCGCGAGCATCCCTTCCCCCCCCCCTCAAAGCCTTCTCGTCAATTACTCGCTTTCCACCTTTGAATTTTCCCGCGGAGAGCATCCTTTGTGCGGCGCGAGTCTTTGTTCCGAAGTATACAGATCAACGGAGGATACGCACTTGAGGATTAAGCTTGGCAGACAGAGACGCGCGCCATCCCGAGATCCCGCGGACTTGCTAAGCGCCCGAGTGTCGCGAGGATGATTTTACAGCGAGCTGCCGAGAACGCCGGCTGATTTTTTACGGCCTGGATTACCATCCGGATCCACTGACGCCACGGGCTTGTTTTGTCTAGCGATTCCGAGGGCAGGTTTACGCGGATGATTTTTCCCGACGAGGCGTATTTTTAAGGAAAATAGCGTGTCACCTGGGGGTTTTGGCAAGTCCAACGTTTTTATAAATGTTCGCAAGTTGGTGATGTTTGTTTTTATTTCTGCTACTGTTGTAAGTGAAATTTCAACAAAATTTAATATTATTATTGAAATATTCCCAAGTATAAATACCGACAATGTTTGAATACCCGACTGACTCGACAGAACATCTCACTGATCCCTGCAAATGCCTTATTTACTATATGCAATCCCTTAAACCTTCCCATATTGATATTAAAAAATAAAACAAAACAAACAAACAAAATAAACATAATCTAAACAGAGTATACAAATTTCCAATTCAGCCCAACAAATAACGCTCGATCTCCCCTCCCCGCTCAAATTTACATGATAACACCATACGGAAGTGGAAAACCGTTCGCCCCAGCCAGACCTACCGAAAAGTTGGAGAAAAGTCATGGGACCTCGGCGAGTCGTCGGAGAATAAAAAGAAAATCCAAAACACATGTGTCGCGGAAGAGGCCGTCCCCCTCGCCTTCTTCCACAGGCTACGTCCTCGTGAAACCTTGCACGCGAAAAACCAGACGCGCCGGACGAAGGTCGAGTGTGTCGTCGCCCCGGGGCGTGGACAGTCGCGCGGCGAGCTTTTCAAAACAGAAAGAGCCCGCCCACCTTTGGCTCTGCCGACTGGTGCCGGCACATGTGCCTCGGCGCAAAAACCCTCGGCTGTAAACCTTCACGAGGGATCTGCTTACTCACAGGGCCAGAAGGTCCAGGCGTCGTCGCAGCAGCAGGCGCGAGTGAGAGCACAAGTGACTGGATTATGGGCTTTTCAGAAGTTACCAGAATTTTCGGGGGACTTGGAGTTGATTGCTCTTTTGAGATGGCTTGGGTAGAGCAAGTTAACTCTCGGCAACTCTGTGCGATACACTTGATTGCCAGATTAGGGATACATACAAAATTATGATTATTGTTAATTTAAAATTTATCCGCGTTTCCCTCCTGTTTTAATGTGATCCTTTATTATTCAATGGCGTTGATTATTAAATAAGCACGTTAACAACAATCTCATGTTTATATTTCCCCTAGAATGGAGCTTTAAAAGCAGCGAATTAAAAATTTAGTAAATGGCACATTGTTAAACAAGCACGAAGAATACAAAAATAGGTATAAGCGTGTAGATGTCGCAGTTGTAGTCTTTTTAAAAAAAAACATTACTTCACATGGCTTGCTCCTTTATCCGCTTTTTATTCATAATTTCTTCATCATTTTATTGTTCCCTCACAATTTTGAATAAAATTTCTCCAACAATCATATTATTGTGGCTTAACCATTGTACACGACGCACAATATACTTCAGCGTCCACGGAGTGTGTATGATAAAACAAAACATTTCGCAGAGAAATGGATTTTAAGACCAAATGAAAGGCACTCTCTTATTCCGTTTTTTGAATTAACGTTAACGTCACGGCGCGCTGGATAGACAAAAATTTAGTTTGCACACTCCATGGCATTAATTCGTAAAGCGACGCGGCAACGACCAACTTGGACCTTTTATCGAACATATTTTATTTAAAAAAAAACAGAAAAAAAGCGCAAGAGCCCTGGGTTTTGATTAAAAATGCGCTTTTCCCGGCTTCTCCATTAAACTAATGAAAAACTTTGCCCGAAGTTGTATCGAATAATTTCATATTTCAATATCGGGCCTCAATACTTTCGACAAAGGTCCGAAATGAATGCAGGCACGTCGCGGGGGTAGGGAGAGAGGAAGGGTAAAAGAGTAGTCTAGGATGAGGCGGAGGATGAGGGCTTAAGCAAAGGGATTACCGACTAATCGACTAATGAAACTTCCTGATGGTTATATATGCGCGAAGAATGAAAGAGAATGCAAAATTGAAATAAAAATAAGGCCGGAGAGGAGGCCACCGCGAGAAAGAGAGCGAGAGAATGAGAGAGAGCTGGTCTCTCAAAGAAAATTAAATTTCACAGCGAAAGCCCTGTACACTCCTTTTCTCGGAGCCGGGGGAAGCCAGAAGATGTAACGCTTGATAAACGTCGAAGGGCACCATTATTATTACGGCTGCAGCAACGAAAAACGTTGCTTTTGATTTTTTTTCTCGTTTCATGATTAATCATCCTCCATTTCGACTTCAAGATTAAACCCCCAATCGGATCTGCCTGCCCCCTCCCCTTCCGCCCACAGACAAACACATTTTATTTTCATCAGTCATCGAAAATGAAATGAAAAAGAAAGAAAAAGAAAAAAGTTAATCAAACGACAAATCCTATAGAGATCTTATCAGCTGATCGAATCTAAAAATAAAAGGAACGCGGAGAGCAGCAGCCAAGGAAACAAGTCAAAAACCCTTGGCAACCCACGCCGAATATTTAACATGTACGACGAATGTCGAGAGAGAGAGAGAGAGAGGAGCTCTCGAAATTTCAAGCGACACGCACAGGTAGTACAAGAGGAGAAAAGAAAGAAGAAGAGTGACTTTTAATTCGATTTGGAGGGGGTAAGAAGAGGGCTATATACGACAAGCCGCGTCACACAGGGTCTCTGTAATGCCTGATTACTTATGTGCCTAGCCTGCTGTCCTCTCTCTCTCTCTCTCTCTTTTTCTCTACCCCGCGAGGCGCGCGTTGCATTATGCATATATCGAGGAGAGGCTCCGTGGAAGAGCATCGCGGGCAGGAGAAAAACGTTTTCACTTCTTTCATACTCTTCTGCTGCTGCTGGTACGTTCTCCCTTTGTTGCGTCTCGAGTCGGCCCGGCTTTGTTCGTGCGTCAACTTGAGAGAGCGTATATAGCCTGCAAGTCCGAGCTCTTCTCCCTCTCTCTCTCTCTTCTGAATAACAAGCGCACGAGGACTGAACCACTGCTGCCGCTGCTGCTTGCTTGGCAGTGCGTTGTTCTGCGTTGATGCATATTTTAAAGCCGCCCAGGCTAAGGAGATTCGCTGATGAATCGGCTTTGTTGCGAGGATACGCGCTCTCGTCTCTCGCCTTTCTTTTTGCTCGCTTTCTCTCGCGCCACTCGCCTTCGTTCGCAAGTGACCTTTACTTTTTTTCCTCTTCTGTTTGTTTGTTTGATGGTGGGGAGAGCTTGCGCGTAAATAATGTAAAAGAATGGTATGGACTGCGCTGGAATTTTGAGCTTCTAGAGAGTTGGGGATCTGACGTTTCAAGATTGGGGGTAATTAAGAATGAAAAGGGCGAATTACAGAGTACTGGCTGGACTTATTCGGTTATGGAGTGTAGGAGGTACGAGGTTTTCGAGGAGGCGAGCTTTAAGTGTCTGTTGTGATTTTTATTAAAATTGGCAGCGGGCAGGTACACGTTATTATGATCTGCTCGTTCTGCCTCTTAATACTAAAATAATACCTAAATATTGTAGCAATGCCGACGTTAAAAGTCGAGAGAGAGAAAAAAGAAGATTCATTTACAACGAAGCCGAAAAAAAAGACAAACTATTATTCTTAGAAATATCGTCATTACTCTTAAAATTAAAAAAATCAGACGAACGAATAAAAAATAACAACAACAATCTCTCGAAGCAACATTTTGTTTCTGCCATCAAACAAAAATAAGGAAAAAAAGAGGAAAATTTGTTTGTCCCTATACGATACTCGGTCCGGCAACAAAAAATAAATTGATTCTCCCCGAGCAGGTTGAAAAAAAAAGTATTCGTCATCCCGTAGTAAAACCGCAAATCCAACCCTCCCTACCTCTCTCCCTCTCTGTTCGCAGTAACCTTCCAAAAAGCAAATAAGACATTCAGAGAGGGCAAGTTGGCCCATATCCTAGAGATGCCCCGAGCCCTCATATAATGGCTGTCTTGGCTTTTCAGGCCAGCGAGAAAGAAAGGCCCCGTAAATTCGCGTCGACTTTCGCGAGAAAGAGAGAGAGGGTACTGTGAGAGGGGAGGAGGGAGGATGGGGATAGGCGGGGGATCTAGCGTGGCCTCGAGAAACGGGCAAGCCCGCATTCATCCCTCGGCTGGCTGGCTCTTCTATGCTCCTCTCTCTCTCTCTCTTCTTCTCCAAAACACGTACGCGGCGATCGTGGCAAATCCAAAGTTTTGAGGGATGGCGCGCCGGCCCATAGAAAAGAAAGTTCCAGTGTGCAGGTGGGGGAGGGGCTGCTGCTACTACTAGCGCGAGCAAGAGAGAGAGAGAGAGAGAGAGAGAGAGAGAGCGGGGGCCACTTTCGCGGTGAGAAATTGCCGCGCATCCGTCTGCGTTAATCATGCGGCCTCTACGGCTAAGAGCAGCCTCCGTCGGCGCTTCCTCTTTTTCCCCTTCCTTTAGCGCGCGAGAGCCCGCTTACACCGGCCGTAACTACATTTCTTGCGGATTTTCGGGCGTCAAGGCCTCCCCACCCTCTCACTCTCTCGGATACTTCCACTCGTTGGCTTGCCATGTTACATTTTGTATGAAATTTCGCGTTTTCCTGCGTTTATACCTCGTCGTACTCCTTTTTTATTTCATCTTTCATCTTCCTGTTTTCATCCCTGTTTTTCCTTGGGATTCCGTTTTATGTATACGCGTTAAAAGGTATAAAGTGATTAAAAGGGTATTTGCGCGAATGTCGAAAAAAACACGCGTTCCTCAGAATAAGTATCGAAATGTTTTTCCGGGAAATTACGTCTATTTGCATTGAGCAATATCACGCATGCTAAGAGATGAAAAAAAAGAGCGGCGCAAACAAAAAAAATTGATCGGGCAGTCACGTTGGGAACAATAACAGTCGCGGAGCAATTAAATTGAAAATCTACCATTGCGCGCAACGTATCTAAACAAACAATCAAACACCCGCTCAAATCTTGGAATTCAATTAACCAAAATCTCCTCTCCCCCTCTGTTGTATCAATATTTGGCTATAACTTTAATTCGGCAACAATCAATTCCCCTCCTCACTTTCACTCTGAACAAATACGCAAGCAAAACTCAGCGTGACGTGGCATTTTTCCCTCTTCTCGTATAAGAAAAAAATCACAAAACCCATACGCGGCAAAACAATCCCCCGCCCTCTTCTCATTTCCATGTGCCTCGAGAACGAGGCTCTTATCATTCCCTCAATATTTCAGTACACGCCTCCTGGGCACGGCAACCACTCGCTCTCTCTCGCATCCACCCTCGTCGACAAAAAAAAAACGCCCCAACCTCACGGTAAACAAGCCTCGCATTCGGGTATCACTCCAGTGGAAATCTCGCCCAACGCATTCCCAACGAGGTATACATGCGCAGAGGGGAGTAGAAGGGGGGCCTATGTGACTCGCGGCACTGCTGAAATTTTCAACGCAGCCCAGCAGGCTCATCCAGGATGAATGCACGAGCAGTCGCGCGCGACTTTTAAAATTTACAGCGCGGCCCCGATTGCCCAGGCCGTTTAGCGTCCTGTATGTGTTTTGTCCCCTCCTCCCCTTCGAGCCAAGCTACGGCTTTCGGCGCGGGTTGCATTTTTTACCAAGTACCTAGCCGCGCGTAAAACAGTCGGCCGATCGTTCAAGCTTGCCGTTATTTACTTTTAATGGACAAGGCCAATTGGCCGCCGCGTTGTTTTTCGATCCACGCGAAAGAGAGAAAGGACGACCGAAGGGGTGGGGAGGGGACTTTGTGCCGAGAGCGCGTTAATCGGATACCCCTTGCGTTCGTTGGCTTTTAATTAAATATGCGCGGCGAATGCGTTCGCTCCCCACTCGTTGATTTGACGATGTCTTTATTGCTTTATCGTCCGATCGAACTGGGCTGGCCCTGTAATTTGAAGTTTTTTTCTTTTCTTCGTAAACTACGGTTTGCTGATTGTGACGACGATTTAACGGGATTTTTTTTTCGTCGCACACTGTGCTGATATTTTATGATTTGAAAAACTTTCGACATAGTACAAGTATGCATGTTTCATTGAATGTACTCACTCGCAAAATTGCAAAATCACCAGCATCTCCACATGATTAATTAATCTGATGATTCTTACCTGAAACAGAAAAATAAAAACGAACATTAATATCTCCATTTCTCTAAATTGCTGAAATCAAACTCTCAACACAGCCTGTAGCTTCAAACAATCGCAAATCCCGTTAATTAACAACCGCACTCTTGATCAGCCATCAAATCCCCAAATAAAATCACCCGAGTTTCGAGTACATCCTCCAACACGAGAGGAGTGAAGCTCAATGAACGCACACGCGCTCGCGTCGCTACTACAAAGACCAAGCTCATTATCAATTCAAGCATTAAAACTTGTTAATAGTACGGCAAGAGTAATTTGTCACGGCGCTTCCCGAAAGCCCTTGTACATCCAGCCTCCATACTAAATCACGCTTTCGCGAGTATTGCGGGCTACGGTTACAGGCGCGTGGGAATCCGGCATCCGAACTATGTCCTATACACTGATACGATCTTGAGATCCAGAAATGTTGCTGGATCATTGCTAGCCTTGACACGGGATTAATAGTAACCAAGACCGTACGTGATGATCAACTTGGTGCTATGTTCCTATATACACACACCACATCTCCCATATGAAAGCATAATCATCCCGACGTTCTTCCAACTGCCTTTGTCATCCCACTGAGATTCACACATCCAACGTACCAGCTTATACAAATACGCTGCTAAGAAAACAAACAGACGGTGAATCGGTATTCAGTCTAGGCATCGACGTAACAAAAATTAACATGAGATTAATATTACGCGCGCAGCCGAGTAACGCAGCCTACGGAATCTCGAAATATCTATTAGCGCGAGCTTCATTACTCACCTGGCATAGTCCGCGTCTTACCATCGCGGAAAACAAGATTACCGATAAGAATGCCATAAATAACCAGAGGGAAGAGAAGGAGGACCTCCCGAGCACCAGGGGATCGGTATACGCTGCTTTCAATCCACGAGAGCCACGGGGAGCACAGATCTCGAGAATAGTTTGCCGCTAACGAGCAAGCCTCGCTCTCCCCCCTCCCCTCAATCTTGCTCTCGCGCGTGCGGCAGTCTCTGTCGGTGGGGTCTGTCTGGCGTCGTGAGAAAAGCTGAGGCTAAGGATGCCGGTCTATATAAGGAACCGGCTGGGACGACGACGTCGTGGCGAAAGAAATCGTGTGCTTCCGCGCGCGGCTGTTTCATAAAAGATGCGACTATGGGCGGATTGACAGCTGGGCGTGACGGAACTGATGTTTCCCTGCTCGAATCGATATTCGAGAAGCATGGATTCGTGATTTTATTCGAGACTTTGATTGACGCTCGATGGAGGAGCTTGGGATTTGGGTAAAGTTCGTGTAATGCCGTCTTGTTGGTTGGTGTGTAATTCGAACGGATAAGATACTAATTTGATGCTGATGCTCGAGAGTATATACTTGATAATTTAGTAATTCGAATCGTTGATTGTACAAAGATAGGAAATTGCGGCGCTAGAGCTGTCGGATTATGGTAAGTTGATTTGGGTTTTTTGAAAAACACCTTCTGCTCGCGTTTTGTAATTTCAAGCTAATCTTTTTCGATCCAAGATCAGGACATGATATTGCAGTATATAATGGAACGTTTCCCCTATTTAAGCAATTCTATTTACCGAAATTAAAGCTCGTAATACACTGTTTTTAATTTAAATTCCAATCTTTGATGTTGTCTCGTTTCTCATCCCTCCTTCTCGTTAGCACATCCTAATTCATTTTACATCCCCTACCGACGCCTACGAGCGCTCTAGAGAGAGATCTAAAGCTCGTGCAAACATTGTAATGGCGTTACCCTGTAAATGCAATTAGTATCAAAGAGAGTAGTCGAACTCGTCGACACTTGAAGCTTCTTTTACGAAAAGCTTGGGATAAAGAAGAAGTCGAAACAACGCGACTGCACTCGTGGGACTTTTGCTATCGCGGCGTGTGCTCTTCGCTAAGGTCTCCTTTCCAAGTTTTATAATGAAAAAAGTTGGCTTATTTTATAATTTTTGGAGGCTCACCAGGAAATTGACAATAGCCTCGCCAACAGCTGGTTTACATTTTTATCAATTCGCGTTTTAATAAAAATTCGAGCTATTTCAGCTCTGTTAGACTCGTATTTCTCCAAGTTATGAAAAAATTCTTTTTTTCGCGAGCAATATAAGTTTGAAACTAAAATTTATTCTTTATCCGTTAACAATTTAAAGCAAAGTCAAAAGAAAGCCAACAATCATATTTTCTTCCCGTACTAAATCCAGCATCATCTCGTATATTTACTGCTCATTACATCATCCTCTCCAACCTGCCAACCTTCTCAAAATCCAATTTAAATAACCTCAATCAACGACTTATCTCGCTTCCGATATCCCTAAGTAAAGACAGTAGTAACAGAAACCGCCAGTCCATCACTCCATATTCATACGCGTATATCCACAGTAAGAAAAAGATCTCCCTCCCCCCACCTTTGTCCATTTTCGCCGTATACGCACTCGAGGCTCGTCTTTCTCCAGACGCACAAGCCTCTTCTCCCGGCTAATCCGAAATAGCCCCCAGTTACTCTCCAGCGTCGATTTAATCAAACGGAACGGATGCGCTGGCGGCTGCGGCCGCTAGCCTTTTGAAAAAGTAACGATTCTCAGCCTAAAAGATAACACGGGCTCGAGTTTATCGGCGTAGGAGGCTCGCTGCTGCAGCTCGTGTTCGTGCATTAAACGGGCCGGCAGTCGGATCTTTAATGCGAAGAGGATAGAGAGAAAGAGAGAGAAACGGGAGCTCATAGACACGGCTAATGCGGGATTAAACGGCACGGGCGCCCAGAACTCATTACTTACGGATTAAGATTCAGCATACGCCGGAAGCTCCGAGGCTCACTTTCTCTCTCTCCTGCGCCCGCTGCTCTTCCGGTATCTCGCTCGCCTGGTCTCTCTCTCGGATCTCACGAAACTACATCTCATTGCGCCGGAAGAGAGGATAGCAGTGCAATCGGTGGTTAAAGCCTCGCCGGTCTTTAAAGCGACTTCTCTCTTCCTCCCACTCCTCTCTCTCTCAGATTCCCAGCTCGGCTCTCGCGAATGACAAGTCGCTACACCCCCCTTCCGTCCCCACGATGTTCTGAAAGGACAATTGAAAGACGAGGCATGCAGAGTCTTGGTCGGCTCTTGATTGCCAATGAATGGAAGCTCCGGAGCGATTTAATGCTGAAATTAAGCCGGAAAGCTCGTGGATTGTTACCGGGAACGTCTTGGGATGGCGACAAGGTGCTTTTTATTTTGACTATTAGCAAGCCTGTTTATTTGTTATGTACTTTGGGCTTTTTGTTTGCGGCTCTTTTGGTCAATTGCTAAGTGGGCCAGGCAGTGTGTTGTTCGTTGTAATCAGGAAAATGAGAATTTTTTTTAATTATTATATTCACATTAATGAATAAATTTAATTACTTCGGTTATCCCACTCGAACAAGTTTTTTTTATTTATTTATTTTTTTTTTTTAAATGTTGAACGTAATTGGAGGATAAAGTTATTATTTTCTTGTGCACTCTACATTTTCCAAATGTATTTATGATTAAAACAAATAATTTTTAAAGTACTATACTTCTGCATTTTTGTATTTAATTTCGAGAATTTACCTTCCTCTTTTTTCCGTTGTTTATTGGATATTCCGCAAAGTTTTTCCAACGCGCTAAAAAAGCGTATTTACCGACGCTAAAATGATTTTTGTTCGAATTACAAAATCATCGACGATATTCGCCTCGTACACCTCTGCACGCAACGAGAGAATAAAAAGGAAACAAAAAAGCAGAACCTACTCGAAGCCTGGAAAATTTCGCGGAAATCGAGTTATCTCGTAAAATGATAATCCTCTCAATTACGTGAGGAGCTTGAGTTGCAAAGACGTAACAATCTTGCAGGTACACACTAGCTTGGATATACGCGATGCCATAAACGAGCTTTCGACCTATTTGAACGGAGGGCGAGTGGAAAGAATCTTGGGAGAGAAGAAAAGCTCTTGGCGATATTGTGGTCGAGGATGTTGGGGGGTCGGGGGAGGAGGGAGTTGGAGGGAAACTGGACCGGATCGAGCGAGATAGGTGGATGCTACGGTTGTATCGAGTACACGTTCGCGCGCGCAAGAGTTCAGGAATCGAATCCGTAAGACCACCTGCCAGCCAAATCGATAGACATGCATCAGAGGATTCGCTGCGGATTGCAATTTGGAAAATCTCGAGTGGCTGCAGCCTCGGAATTTATCGATGATATGCTCTACGTCTCGCCTTTGCCTCTTAATCTTTAGCTGCATTTGAAATAAATATCTCGCTGTTGCTATTGCTTTTACGACAAATAGTAAGATGTTGCTTTGGTTATTGTCACAATCTAGAATTAGAGTATCGATTTTCTAGTATGCTGCTATTATTTTCTTTTTTTTAAAAAAAAAAAAGGTCTAATTCGAATTAAAAGGATATTTGTCGAATCTATACTATGTGGAGCATAAAAGAGATAAGGGAACGAATTCTTTTGAAAAATTGGAATTCCACGACGTCGCGATATGCTGTAAGTCGTGGGATGCCTTTTCGAATATTACATCTCAGAATTTTTGAATTATGACCCGGAGTTATATATTTTCTCGCGAATGAGAAAAGTTGCGTTTTTTAAAAAAACAGATATACGGGGAAAAAGCAAAACTGTACAAGCGCGTTGACATGTATAAATCCTTCTAAAATGAACAATATCCAAATATTTTCTGGTCCCCTGAGAAGATATAAATAAAAACTGATCGATTAGAAATTCATAATTCATCAATATATTCCCTATCCACATTATTTTATCAAAACTTTTTTCGACGCTCATTAAAATGTACTTCGGCAGGATTCGAACATCAGTCTCGAGCACCCACGACCTGTCGGTCGCAAAGTTCATGCTCCATAGTCTGAACCACTTCCCAAGAGCGTCACTTATGTTATCGGAATTAAATTTGAAACTCGAGCGTAACTCGTCAGGCGCGTGTGAAAAAGAGCGTCGCGCAAATAATTTTAATGGAACAACTTTAAATTTATGTGTAATGCGGAAGGCGGGAGGGGGAGAATCTTTCGAGACGACAAGCTCTCGACATAGATGAGAAAGAAGCCGTTGAAAAAGCAGGCAAAAGAAAAGCCGACGAGGATGCACGTGCTCTCTCTCTCTCTCTCTCTCTCTCTCTCTCCCACCGCCTTTCCCTCTGCTGGCAACAGCCAAGCCGAGTGGCACGCTATCAACACTTTTTGCCTCGGCAGGCCAACTTGTGCTGCGCAAGCATTCAAAATTCTTACTTCGGACGTTAAACGCCGCCGTTTTTCTTGCACCTCCCCCGTTCTCTATCAGCTTGTAAATGTACTGGAGCAGCTCGGTTTTTTCTCCGACACGGTTAATTTGATGTACCTTAGCTTGTCGATTTTGTAATCAGATTTGAAAACTTTGCAAATTCTTGGGTGTCACGGGCGAGAAATGGGACTACGAGGAATAATGGAAATATGAAAATTGCGAGGAAAGTTTTGTCGAGGAGGAATCGAAATTCCATATCCCTTTGAAACTTTTCGCTTTAAGTGGACACACATTCGCGACTTTAATCTCGATTGACGATTCGGAAAATAGAATTCCTGGATGTAATTTAATTGAAGCCATGCGAAGCTCGATTAGCAGAGCTTTTTAGCCGGCAAAAATCAGGAAGTGTGATACATTTATTTCTCTCAAGCTTTCAATACAGTCCTAAAATTAACGCTCTACCATTTTCAAATGAATTAATCAACCCTTCCACATTTCCGGCCGATCATCATCGCAAGGTAATAAAATCCAGTATTAAAAGTTCCAAGGAGACTTCCGGCAGGAGAGAAAACGAGCCGCTCCTTCCGAGCTTTCCAATCGATCAGCTGTTTTTACGCCTAGCCCGTTAACCCTCTCTCAATCTAGCCTCCATCTCTCTGTCCCCCTAACTGTCTTACTCCTAAGCCCAGCTTCCCATTTCGGTCTCTCTTGGACGCGCTCCAGGACTCGAATCTATCATCTCATAAATTATTTCAACAGCCTACTCCGACGGGAATTAAGCGTAACGGCGCGTCACTCTATAGCGATAGAGGATATATTCGCGCGATCGGCCGCCTTACCCTGGGAGAATTTCGCTTGGCAAATACCATCTTCCTGACGCTCTCTCGCTACTAGATATCTCTTTTGTCAAGGAAGCTTTACGCGCGCCAAGACAGAACGAGGTGACGCTGCAGTGATACTCTTCGTGAGATATCAGATTAGTCGCGATACGAGATGTTTGCGTTCGATAATTTTGTTGACTTTATACTACACACGTTTCCGATGCCGAGCGTACAACCTTTTCTATAAAGTTCCCCGTTGGAATTCAAAATTGTGCGTGACAATGTATTGGGATAAATTTTGCGCAACAGTCGATTGCGTTTCTTAAGAAAACTGAAGCACAAGGGAGTTTGAATCTTTTGAAATGTCCACCTTTCTGCTGTATATAATAAATCTACACAAATACTTTGAAACTCGACGATTCAATTTTTTTTAAAGACATTGCTTAGTTTAAAAAAAAAGCCATTGACTCCGAAATCACTTTGTATACGTATCAGATATCTCGACATCGTATGTGTTTCAATTCACTCGCTTGTATTTTCGAATAATATTTTTCACACCAAAATTGAGTCTTAATGCCAAGCCAGACTGAATCCGAGTGTTATTCAAATCATGACTCTCACACACGTACCTGCACTCCCATGGAAATGTACGTGAACAGAAAATAGAGTTTTTATGCCACTGAAATGGGATTCAAGGATTCTGAAAAAAATTTATTCTCCTTGAAAAGTCTTTTTGAAGAACATAGAATTTAATATTATGTCTTTTATCTTAATGCGCAAATGAAGATTTAAGTAGACAAAATATTCGACGAAGAAAATAATAAAATTTAAGAAAAAAGTAAGTTATAACGAACTGACAAACAACATAAAGTAAAGTTCAAAAGTTAGAAGAGAACTGCAAATTGCTTGTAAGCCTGTCTATTAATGATATTACTTGCACTGCGACTATACGGACAGTTGAATAATAATTATTCGTCCTATTCAAAAAATTCATTTCGCTCGGCTTCTCCTCTAGGTTTTGAAATAATACAAAATTGTATTAAATACAGTCTGTCTTATTTTCCCATGAATAATTTGCAATTACATTATTTACAGGAATTTAATTTACAAAATAAAACATGCTTATTACAAAGACACAGTATTTGATTATCCTTTGACTTTATAACAGATTCCTAATCAAATTTATTACGAAAATTCGGCTAAAATAATTCATTCGCCAGACACACAAAGGCCCGAGTAACAAAGACAACAAACATCTATTCCTAATAATTCACGAGCGCTCCAAAAATTCCAGAGCTAAAAATTAACAAAGGGTAGCGAGCGGATTTTAAAAATAATTTCATATTTAAAAAGCGCCAGAGCGACTCGAGCTTGGAAATAGTCAAAGCGAGTCGCAGGAAAAATGCAACTATCGTCCTGCGGAAGAAGAGTGGATGCACCGGAAATAATTGCCAAAAGACAATTGACTTTGCCAGTTGGCTCGAGTCTTTTGCGCTTGTTCTCTTTCTCCACGGAACTAGCCTCAATGTTAATTCATCTCCTGTCTCCTGTAACCGGGAGTTTCGCGATTGCGTCCAAAAAATTATAAGTCGGAGAAGCTGCATTCAGACCTTTTAATCGTGAGTCTCGAATGCTGGACTTTCCCCTCCTTACTTTTATGCGAATAAAAAGTCCCGAGCTAATTATTTACTATATTCGAGCGGGTAGGACATTTTTATTAAAATTCAACTCTCGTGAATCTGAATTTCGTACAATGAATTATGCATGAGCTTGGCGAAGCAGTGCCGCCATCTTCGCGCAACCGAAAATGTTTTTTTCATTGGGAATTCATTGATAAAAGTTGGCTCATTGGAAAACTTTTTTTTTAATGCATGACGAGGGGAGAGTTAGATTTTTTTAAATGTATTTAACTACACTCGAATAACAAGAAATGTATAATTAGAACGAATAAAATTGTGATTGTTATTATTGAATAGAAACCAATTAATTATTAATTAATACGAAGCAAAAATTAAATGGAATCTAGTTTCCTCAAATTCAAGCTCGCTCGTCTATAAAATTAATCTCAAGCGCAAAAGCGTTCAAAATTCATTTAACTAAAACACCGAGCTAAAAAGGAAAAAAGAGTCTCCTCGACAAGTCGAATGGTGCATCCGGTGCTATCAGCCAGCCCGGCATTCCCAATTCTTCCCGGTAAATTTCAAATGCCTCACGCCACCGACATCTCATGACCCAGCTCTGTTTTCGCAGGCATCAGGTAGGTAGGATAGATCCGACGACATTATTCAGTAACCAAAGCAGTCATACCCAAGCCTTCCCCAACTAGTCGACTACGACCGCACACTCGCACAGCCAGAGAGACCCGAGAGTCTTCGTCTTTCTCTCCCTCTCTCCCAGATAGAAATCGGCCTCCTCGTGGCTTGGCCGCTGCTGATTGAAAGTTCAACAAGAGGAGTTGTAAGTACCTTCCTGATCGGACCGAGACGACGGCCACGACGACGACGACGGTGGCGACGACGTTGGCTCTCGAGTTTCCCGTCGCGAGGGCAAACACACATCGATCGCCCGGCACGATCCCGGAATTTCTAGTACCCACTCTAGTCTATCCGGGATTACTCACCAGAAAGAGAGAGAGAGAGAGAGTAGGGGAGGGGGGCACGGAAAGAATCACCGGACGAGGGAGGAGCATGCGGGATCGGCTTCATACACGTGCCCCCTCAGCAGCAGTCCACGCCGTGGGAGGCCGAAAGAATATAAGGAGGTCGAGTACCCAGAGAGAGAGCAGGAGGATGCACTGCTTCTCTTCTCCTCTTTAGCCTTCCTATCCTACTCTCCGGCCGGCCCTTGCTTCCTCAGCCTCCTCGTATCAACTCGGTCCTGCACGAGCACCTCCGGAGCCACACTACTCTTCCCTCCTCCTCCTCCACTTCCTTCTTTCTTACTTCTCCACGCTGTATGCAAATGGTCTTACCAAATCGAGATCCTCCTAAGGAAATCGCTTTCTTTCCTCCCCTTCCTTTATATTTTCTCTCGGCTCTCCTTATTCTTCTACTTTTTTTTTCATCAGCGGCTTACTTTTTCTCGATCTTTTTGTCGGGATAGCTGGGCACGAGCTTTAGTCTTACGCCTTTTACTGTCTCGAGAGTACGAGCGTACGAGGGGGGCGAGGGGTAATTCGCGCAAAGCGGCTTATTAGCGTCTTGATCGCTCGGCTTATTTGCTCGGGGGGAAATTCGAGTGGGAAGGCGCTTGACGATGTCGATTTTTGAAGGAAATTCTCCCTCTCTCTCTCTCACTCTTTCTCACTACCACTACAGCTGCTTTCTACGCTCCCCCGTGTTGCTACTGCTACTCTGTTATTTTGCTGGGTTATTTTCATTAGCCGTGCTATTTGGGTTTTTGCGAGGTTAAATTGAATTTTCTACGTTTTTCTTTTCTTCTTTTTTAGGGGGGAAGAGGGGCTCTACGAGTATCGTCGACGAGGAGTGTTGCTTTCGCGACAGACGCACGCGTAAAAAGCTGTTTTGAATTTATAAAGGTTTTCATAAAATAAAAACCGACATGTTACTTAATGAAAGTGGGTAATCTTTTTTTACGTTTAATTTATTTTTTTACAAATTTTCGATAACTTTTTGTGCGAACGTTTCGTTTTAAACTTTATTTGTTTTTCAATTTTTAAAATCAAGGGAATTAAAATGTATAAAGCGCTTCAGAATTTTCAAATTAAAAATGTACTTTGAGCTTTTAAAGTTGCTCAAATATAAGACCTAGTGAAAAAAATTATTAATATTACTTGAATGAAAGTAAAAATAATTTCGCAGTATTAAAATAAAGACATTTCCCAGTAGCCTAATGACTACCTCTCAAGCAAAGCCCAAGCCAAATTAGCCGTGCATCTCGCGACCAGCACAGCCACATACACACACAGGAACTCACCTCCCCCCACCCCCCATGTAGTAGGCGCAGATAAATTCTCTCGTCGAACGATCCATCTTCCAGAAGCCGCAGTCGGCCATACATCCCCCGCAGCAGGCGCGAAGGTATAGGAAGCATAACGTAGCCGTACATATGGCCGAAGGTAGAAGTCAGGCTCTCGCGAGGAGAACAAGAAGCGGGAAAATAAAAGCGCGACATTGCCCAGGCTGAGAATGTACATTTTTCCGGCTGTAAACTTGAGGCAGCAGCGCCCGCTGATTTATGCACCGCAGCATCTCGCTTGTCTCCTTCCCCCCCTCCTACCTTCACCCCCACAGCGGCAAGGCTCGCATATGCAACGCGATATCAGAGCAAAGTTCGTAGCGCGTCCGACTGTCGGGCGTATCTAACCGGGCAAAAAGTGTGGACTGCGACCTGTCACCCGAAATTATAACGCCCGACTGCTCCTGCAAGCCGAGCGCACTCTCTCTCTCTACCCTGTGCTCTCTTTGTAAAGGGGGAAAAAATTTTGGGGGGATTGTTCGCCGTGATTGCGATAGGGTAGCTCTCCTTTTGTTGGGAATGCGAACGTCGGCGGAGCGGTGACGGGGAGGGGGGGCGCAAGAGTTGCGTAACCTGCCGCATCTTTATGCTAGTCAGGCCTTATCGGGCTGGGGTAGATTTTGGACACACGGCGAGAAGAACGACCTGCATAATTGTGCGTGCATTTAAATTTGATAGAGTGTATGATATTTTGAAACGAAAAATTTGTGAAGAGGAAATATTTGGATCTCAATAGCTCTCAGGTTGTTAGTGAAACAGAAACATTAACAAAAAGTCAATACGCGAGCAAATCATATACTTCTCCGCATCCAACGTTATTTAACGAATAGACCACCTCTGAGATCGCGGCTCCAATTTAATTTTCAAGCGCGAATACTCCCCTGCAACTTTTTTCTAACGAGAAGACTTTTTTAAGCGGCCGACCTTCCGATAACTTCAACTCTTTCTCCCTTTTCCCAGGGCTTTCTTCGCTCGGCGCTCGAAGAAAGCAAAGAAGGGAGAGAAAAAAAAGGGAAGAGAGAATCTCGTTTGTCTTCCATTAGAGCGAAGCGCAAGCGAGAGAAGCGAGGCGCAAAGGTAACAGGAGCGAAGATTACCGGCCTCCTTCCATCTCATTAAAATAACGCACGACTCGGGATGATATCGTCGCGCGCAATTATGCTTTCGACGGATGAGTATTTTTGTTTCTAACGATGCAATTAGGGATAAAGGGCCCCCCGACCCTCCTTCAAACGAGCGAAATCAAGCGCTCCGCTGGCCGTTACAACTGTTTACTTTATACCGCTGTATTTCGGACGAATAACTGATAATGTCGCGCGTTAAATTATCGTTTAAAATTTTTAGATTGTCATTAAATCCTTATTAACCGAATGAACATATAATGGCTCAAATTTTTGACGAGGTTATTACGAGGATAACAATAACACTTTGGTAATTCGATAATATTCGAGAGTATTTGTAATTGCATTTTTCGCGTAATTATTGCATCGAACGACGAGCCGAAAATGCTTTGTAAAATGTGTGTGCGCCAGTGAGGCTTGAATAAGGGATTTTAATAGTTGAGCGACACTAAAGTGTAATTACTTGTCGCGCATGCATCACGCGAACATTTAACAAAGTTAATATAATGGACACATGCGCACCTATAACAGTAAATCTTATTTACACCACAGAGAGAGCCGGGAGGGGGGGGGAACAAATTTTCGTTGCTTTTCAGCGCTTTAACATCTTCAATTATGAAACCTTCTGCGCTGGCATCTAAATTTTCCTTAATTAAATACCCCGCTATCCCGAATTTATTCATAAATAAAACAAAAAACCGGAGAGCTCGAACCGGTCCGTCTTTCATCGGCGAAACAAAGGTAAATAAATAATTTTCGCGCGCAAAAACGAACAGAAAAAATCTAATTCATCCATCCAAACATATTAAAATATTCATTAAAACCGCGCGAAAAAAAAATTGCATTTTTCATACATCAAGCACGCGCGCACGGGCTGCCGCAGCGGTCCACCACCGGTACGCACAGCTAGTCTCTAAAAAAACCAACAAGCTAAATTATCTCTCTCGCGTTGACCGCAACGCTCGAAAAGTAGAAACACGCGTCAAATATATATCCGCAGCGAATGAACGAGATAACGACCAGCTAACCAATTAAACGAGGTAGAAAAAAAGGGAAGGGAAACACGGAAAACAAAATTTAATTGCAGATATCTCGATACGTCGCTCTCTGAAATACAACAGCAGCTCGGACCCCGTGAACAATCGCTGACTGTATCCCTCCCTCCCCCCCCCCTGCGCAGCGCACCGATCACACAGGGCGCACGCGTTTGTTCTAGCCCGTTTATTTTATTTAAAAATCAATTCGCCAGTAGTTGGACGTGGTCCAGAGTCTCTGCGCGTCAGCCGTATCGTTTACATCGCGCCACGTTCAATTAACAGCCGAGTGGCCGTGCCGAGAGCGATATCGCCGTGGCGCCAGCGGCAGTAACGCACCAAAAGGAGCACCGGTAAAAAACCTTCTCCATACGTACACCACATAGATAGAAAACCAGATAATAAACTCTGCCTTTCTCTCTCTCGAGCTGCCGTGCGTAAATTTAGGATCCCACCGACTGACGAATTTCCACGGGCCAACCTTCCATTATCGGCCATTAACGATTGGCCACTGCGGCCCGATAGCGCGGCAATCGTTCGCGATATCTTCAGCCTCCCCCCCCCCTTCGCTCCCCGCGGCCTCCCTCCGCAAATGCCGCCCAATAATTCCGCATCAATTGCAGCGGTGGCGGGCATTGCCCCCCGCGTCCCTCTGGTCTCGCGGAATTCCGCGCCTCCGCGAGTCACGCGCGTGCGGTCTCGTCGGCAACGCTACTGGAGTACCCCGCACGCCCATTTGTAGCGCACTACTGGCCCGGGATTATAATAACGCCCGCGTAGCAGCAGGCCGCCACCGTCGCCGCGTGGAAAATTCAATGAGTCAAATTGACCAAAATCGTCGCACGTACCCGAGGGATAATGAGGAGAGGCGCGATTAGGAGGGGAATACCCCAGGCCACCCACTCCACTCCTTCACCTATTCGTTAAGCTTAGAATACACGAGAGGCTTTGTGCGCTGCATTGTATTGCGACTGTGAAGACGTGGTGCTTTAGACGTGCTTGAATTTTCACCTGATTATGACGTTGGCTGGCTCGTCTGATTAGTTCAGGATTCCTGAATTGTTCAGAGATTTAGATGATTGAGTTTTAGCGGCTTTTAACCATTTGCCTAGTCTTTTAGTTTCAAAAATTCAATATAATTAAACAGCCGTTTAGAAACTTAAACTGAAGTTTCTTCGAAAACCCAAATAGAACGCTGATTATTTATAAATATTTCATGCTTTTACTATCCTTCACTTTACAGTTTTACGAGAATGAAAGTATACACTTGATTCAACGTCGATAAAAATTTATTTTTCTTACCACTACGGGGCAATAGCAATAAAAATCACCGAGTACACGAGCATGCAAATGTCAATCGTTAGAGCAATAAGAGTGTGGTTTACGAGAAATCAAGAACAAATCGTGCGTGCCAACACGATTTTTATTCGACGGATCTCCGGATTCTGATGGCGAATCTTTAATCGCACGAATTTAATGGGATCTTTACTTTTTCTATTCGAATAAACGTACCCGCTATGTCCATCGCGTCTAATAAAGATAACCAGCGTTGAAATATTGCAAAGTGAAAACCATCAAACCCACTTTGAAACAAAAATCCTCCACTCCACCAGCAAACAAAAAAGAAAAAAAAACGAAAATAATTCAATCCAATTCATCAGCTTGACTTCGTAGCAGAATATCATAGCTAACGAGCTTGCGCAAAAGTGTCCCCGTCATTTTTACTCCTCTTCATTTGCATAACCCGAGCTGGTTACATCGTCTATAACGAACATCATTATCAATCCCAGGCCTCTCTCTCTCGCCAACTTGTAACATACAACAGCAGTCCAGCGAGAGCAAATCACTGGCATGAAACGGTTTTTGTCCCCCCCCCTCCACCAGCAGAAAGACAAGGGGGAAAGGGAGAATCACGACGAGTTTATCCATAGGACGAACAATTCGAGCCAAGCTTCCGCTTACACACTCGAGAGCGTTCGGGTACGTATACATAACCAAAGGGATCACTGGCATTTCTGCGGTTCCGCGCAGTTGGATAAGTTCGGCGCCTCGAACTCCGCTGAAAAAAAATCCGAAAAGATAGAAAGAGACGAAGTACGGTGGTGGAAGCTCGTGTGCAGAGGTCGCGCGCGGAAGAGCATTAGTTCGAGAGCGCGCGCCGCTGAACTTTTGGCTAACGATTGGCCCTCTCGCATGCATAATGCAACGCCGCTCGGGGGAGCGACTCTCTCTCTCTCTCTCGACCATCGCGGCAATTCCAAAAGTTTTTCGTGGCTTCGGCCCTTATTCCGAGTACCGAGAAGCAAGCTACTTACACTTGTTCCCGCGCTTGGGCCTCGCGCGCGTTTAAATTCCTTTTTTCCGCTCTCTCGCGCGCCGAGGTAGGTGGGGATAAAGTTCGCGCGACCAAACGGAATTTTTATTCCACGGTTTTCTCCGCGGGCTTGCTCTCGCTTCCTCTTGATTAGTTGATCTTTCCTGCGCTGCCCTTACCCGCTTGGACTTTTAGCGACTAGAGCAGAGGCAGGGGGGGGGGGGTAGAGGGGGTTGGTATTAAATACGAGGAAGCGGGCGACTAAACATTTCGCCAACTTTCCGACGCCCATCCCTCCCCAACCTTCCAACCTATCTCTCTCTGCCTCTCTTGCACTCGTACTCTCGCGTACTCGCTCTATTTTCCCAGGCACTTCGCGAGCAGCTCGCGACGTTTAATTCAAATTTTAGTGGGGAATTCATTAGACTTTTCAATTTACTCGTTTGCCGCTGACGTTTCCTTCAACTACTATACCTTCCCCTCCCCTCGCCACACCCCCTTGTACCCCGCAGTCGACGTTTAATTTGAATTGATTGCACTTTCTTCATTTAATTAATTTTTATGGAAATCTGATGCTTATTCTTTCTCCGATTCTATATCTCTCCCTCGGACCCTTACCGCTTCGACTTTTTTTTCATCGATTTGTCGAATTGCTTAATCCAATATCCTACAGGATGTTATTAGAATGTGATATTTTCAAATTTTTGAAAATTCAATTCTGACGAATTCTGGTAATATACGGAATAAATCAATCGTATCGCGCTGTACAGGCATTCGGTTTATTATAAAATTCTCAAGTGATATTATTCCGTTTTCCGATATGAAATCAATAGTCGCCAATAAAACAGCAATTAATCATTGCCGTTAAAACAGTGACCGAATATATAACACATTGCGCACACATTGTTCGGGCCCGAGCTTTGTACAACCAAAAATAAAGGTCAGTTATGCAGCGACAAAACACATTCCAATATCTCGAGTATAAAATCAAAGCAAAAAGCATTGAAAGATCTATTGGAGCACGGGCTCTGAAAAAGCCATAATAAATCCCCTTCAAACGAGACACGCGCGCGATTGTATCGCTAACAAAATTTCCAAAGCTGTTATAATGTCCGTCCGCAAAAGAGGTGGTCTACCTAGAGGAGAAAAGAATTTCATGTGGTTGGCGGGGAGGGAGGGAGAAGAAAGAGAGGTGGTTAGAAGTTAATGGATCGATTATGCATATGTCGTGCGGTGTTTACGCTACTCCCGGAAGTTCGAGTACTCTCGTCAGCTGTGCAGAGGAGAGAGAGAGCATGTTGGCTATCGCGTCGTGGCATAAGTTGCTTTGTGCGCGAAAGCGCCTGGGCCGCCGCCGGCGATCGGTCAGCCCGCGTCAATATTTGACTTGGCATCTTGGCCGGGAAATCGAGGAGTATGCCTTTGGTCGCTGACCTGACGTCGACAAGCTACCGACAGAGAAGGGGGGAGGGAGGAGCTACGGGAAGAGCCGTTTTTATGGTTTGGTTGTACTGATTTGTTGGATGTACGCGTGTTTACGTTAGCTTGATGAGTTGCGATTTTGAAAGATGATATACGCTGTGATGAAAGGGTATTATAAAATAAGTTTGTAAATTAAGGAATTCCCTCTCCACGAGATGATATTGATGTTCGAGGTTGTGGCAAGTTCAATTACGTACTAAAAATCAGTCTTTGTAATAAATTGCGGAAACACTTTGTAAACTCTCACACATGCAGTGCAAGATAAAACCAAGTTACAACATAAGGTTATCGAATATTACAAAATGGAATTTCCCAGAATGTTCGGCACGAAAATTCGAGCAAGCAAATTGAACGGTGCGCAGGGCACTAGCAGCATCAGCAAAGACACAAAGAAAATTCGGCCTAAGTCACTTAATATTTTCGCTCTCGCAATTTTTTCCTCCCAAATAGATCTCAAACCTTTTAAAAAATAAAATCCTTTCGATATTTTTTCAAAAGATATGAACCCTGATTTTCAAACGAAAAACTCATAACGCGCTATTGTTCTTTTATTTTAATTTCACGCGTCAACGTTAAAACAGGCAATTTTGCAACTTTTCGCGGTGAATGAAAACCAAAGAATTAAAAAACAAAGAGATAGAGGAAACGAGAGTGCCCAGCGCTGCCGACAGAGCACTTCGGTCGGTCGCACTTATTGGCTCGAGGCTCGTAGCCGCGACCAAGTGCGCAGATTTACGATCGGAATCGAACTTTTAAAAAGCGTAACGCGCCTCTGCCCAGCCAAAAAGGCGAGAATCTCAATTTCCACTTTTGCCCGTATAGCGTGCCAATTATAACGTAAATTTACGAGGGTCCTCGAATCACTCTGCAGTGGGTAGGCCGGGGAGGGGGCCGAGGGAGGATGGCCCAGCGGATTCGCAAAAAGTTTCGCGAAATTCCCGCGATAACCCTTGCCGCAGACTTGGCCAGGAGCAGGAGGGTAATAATTCACTACGCGCCGATCGCTCGCTGTTTTTTCTCTCTCTCTTTCGGGCCTTGCCGAGACTCGCTGATTATCTCGAGACGTGGATACTCCCAGCTCGGGGGAAAAAAGTTAAATGAGATCCTCTTGCCAGTTGACAGTTGGAAAGGATTTCCAAGTTCGCTAATAATAATTTCGATCGCGGCGGACACTCGCGCGAAAGACTTTTTCTCACCCATCTTCCCCTCCTACTATGCGCGATCGGTTTTTGTTCGCGACGAATTTACTCGAAAGCTTTAAGCAGTTGATTATAAGGCGTAAGTCACTTTTAAAGTTTGCACAAGCGAGGCAAAGAGCCCCGCGCCTGGCAACTTGGACCTGACTTTTCCTATAATCAAATGTTGATTTCCGCAAATATTTATTCTACCTCGCACATCTACCGAGTTTTACTTGTTGATTTTTATTTGTGCTTGGCTTGGATAAAAGGGGAGGGGTATAAATACGCGCTTTTCCCGACGATATATTCTGCTTCTAGAATATGCGAAAATTCCAGGAGGTTGAGTCGACTACTAAATTATTTCAGCTCCGCTAGAAAATTAAGCGCGCGTACGACAGAAGTCTCCCATCATAAATTTCATCCTGCCGTTTTTACGGCCGGCACTTGATTTCATTTCATTCTGATAAAAAGAAAAAAAGAAATCAAGAAAAAGGGGGGTTACTCATTTATTTTCGGCCACTTTTTCCTCCGCTAGTTTGATAAGGATTCGTTTAGCTCGTAATCCTTGATCGCTAAGTAGTTTCTTTTTAATCAAACGCACAAAAAGAAAAGAAAATACCCAGGAGCTTAATATTTCAAACGTATTTTTTCCAAACGTGCCTAACCCGTTTATAATTTATTCCCTGTAACTTGACAACAAACAGCCATAACCGACCTAATTTCCCTACGCACAGAGGACAATCTATTCAAACGCGCGCAAGTCGACGCCATTCGTCCATTCGTTCTAAAATTTTCCAAACTTTCCCGGCACAACAAGAACAAAAAGTCCAATAAAAAAAATGCTCGAGCAAAAAAAAAAAAGAATCCCGAGGATAAAACCATATTTAAATCCGTATCCAGATATCCGAAGCAGCCAAAGCCAAGCGCTGGTACAAAAACCCTCGACCTACATTCGCCGGCATTTTTATAAATTAAATTCCCTTCCATCGCTCCAAGACGTTGCCCCAACCCTTCCAACGTGGCATAATCCTCGAAGGAGAGAGCTGCTGCAGTAGGACGATTCCGCGGCGAATTTTTTTCTTCCCATCCTCAGCCCGACCCCCGGAGCTTTTTCATCGCTCGCAAGCCGAACACAACCGAGCAAATCCCAAGCCGGCCGCCGAGACAGGCCGCCCAGGTGATCCGACGCGTCTGGTCTGGCGCTGATTTATCGGCAGCGATCGACGCGCCCGCGTTACGGATTTATTCCTCCGCGACTTAAGTAGCTTACGTCGCGAGATCGTTATGATTAATGGCCCGTCCGGCGGTCAGGATCAAAGTCGCTTAGGCTCACGCTGGCGCGGGGACCCCCCTCGACGTTAGAGCCTTGCCTCCTGACCGCGATAATCGCAGGTTAAAGAGGATGCGCGAGCTCAGATTACCACCTACGCCCTCTCTATTGACAGTTAAAGACGTTTTAGTCGCGGCTTTCGATCTTACATTCTAAAAGAGATTTTATGCGTCTTTAAATAAAGAATAGTGCAGTGTAAAATAAATGCACAGATGCAAAACTAATCAAGGCTGCGATATTATATATCGAATTTAATATAGCAGTTGATTTCACTTCGAGTGCGCGACTGCGTTATATATTAGAGACCCGGAAACATCAATTACGCTTTAATGATGGGTATTGTCGATTAGTTTCCGTACCTACGCTCTACCTTCGTACGGCTTATGTAATTAACGCCTTTGCCAGAGAACCGAGCGATCGACAATGTTATAAGCAATTCAAATTTCAAACTAGTCCAACGCATTTGCAGAAGACTTATTTTTGCACTTTGATCTCCAAAAATTGAAACTATGATCAAATGCGTTATTGCTATAACCATTACACGATAAAGTTAAGATACACGGGGTTACTCGCAGACTACGCGCGTCAAATTGCTTGACCGCATTAAATAACAGTTTTACATAGTTACAACGAAGTTCCGACGTGTATTAACCAGCAATTCCGCTCGTAAATTCATAATGGAATCGCAGAAGGCGGCGCTGGTTTACGCGTAAGCTTTATACGACTCGCACACGCGTCCAGATATGCGTCGTAGACTTTGCCCGCGCGCTGCTCTCTATCTTAACAAGCTTCGAAGATTGAATTCGCGCGGAAACTGAATTTGCGAGAACTGCTAGAGCCTTATTCGGATAGTTTAATTCGATTACGCTGATTTCATTAATCATTGATTCTGTTAACAAGTCTGTTATTACATTGTAACTTGGGCTTTATCTGCGTCTGATAATTCCAAGATAACAAACAGCAAAGATGTAGCAAATTTTCTCATTCTTAATTTTTATGGAAATTAAACTGTTTTGCATCCAATGCAAAACTGATTACCAATTTAAAACGCTCGAAAATAACTATATATATTTTAATAAGACCTACTATCTTCATGAAAATTCATGAAGACAGCCATAATACAGGCTCTCAGGACGAGGGCGATATACCGAAAACAAAGCAAAAAGAAGAAGAAGAAGCCGTGCCCGGATCCCAAAAAAGACGAAGGACAAGCTCGGTCGCTAAGTGCGAACAATCAATAATTACTCCCCGCATCATAATCCGCGTCTCTAATGCGTCGATCCATCGTCGGCTCTTCTCCTTGGGCGTTGCCAGGCCCACGTAGGGGAGGAGAGACAAGAGGAGGGGGGGAGAAAAAGAAGACATTATCCCCAGGCTGGAGAAAAAGAGCTGGTGCTAATTATAGTTTCGACGCGTTCGAGAGGGAGATAGCGCCGAGATCCCAAGCGCGACGACGCGTAGTCTCGTACTGATTTCGTTCGCTTCGCGTGCGAACAGGGACGGCACTTCTCGCGCTTCAACGATTTACACGAGTAGATATCCCCAGCGCCTTTTTTTTTACCACGCCTCTTGCACTTTTGTCGAGAGACAACGTTCCTTTTTTTTATACTTGCATTGTTGTGAAAAAAAAGAGAAGAAAATTTTTTGTTATCTATATATCGAAACGTTTTAATTGGTGGTACGAGTGTTGAGACTTGCTTTCGAGCAGAAATTGATATCAGAACCTTTAAAAATATACTGTTACGCGAAAAAAAGTCTATTCAGGGCGTCAATTTACGTTTTTGTGCTGTAATATTTTCGGAAAATGATTTTTATTGCGAAATAGAGATAATAAATTAGGATTGATTATGAATTATAAAAAATGTCTTCATATCTCGGCTACTTTTTTAGGATCTAAATATAGTCCAAAGCTTTAATTTAATCCACGAACAATTAATTCTATACTCAATTGTTGAATCAATCTCTGTTCTAAATTAATTGCTAAATGGATACACAGCAAAGATTTTCTGCCTAGTAATATCAGTTATCAAATGTGATTGCTCGTAAATTCAATCAATTTCATATATATAATTGATATATACTAATAATTCTATATCCTAAAATTAGTCTAGATGAAGTTCGGGATTTGTCAAAAATTGCAATAAATTGGTAATCCTAATTCGGCTTGGTTAATTTACAAATTAATGAAACTAGCTACATCTGTTTCCCATAAATTCACGTAATTATAAACCTTCTCATCAATCGCACGGGACCTTTGAATTTAATTCCGTGTATAGTTCCAACTTCATTCGTAAACTATCGTTAATCCAGTGCTCCCGCGCGCATTTCAACAAATCCCACGCACTCGATGAAAAATCGCCCCCAAAATCCCCTCGCTCCCCGCGAGAAACGAGAAAATTCCAAGGCCGCGCGCACACTTGCATCGATCGCATTAATCCCAATGACCCTGTTTCTTATCCGCCTCGACTTCTCAACGAAGACGCGAGTAAAACGGGGCCGTTGTTTTCTCTTCATCAAAGTCACCAATATAGCTCGCTGACGAAAGAACAACAATCCCTGTTATTTCGCTGTAACGCAAACTGGCTCTCCCGGTATATAGTCGCAGCGGCAGCAGAAGCGCGCGACCTCATCGATCTACTTGACGCGCAAGCCACTCTCGAGCCTCCCACTTTCCCATCTCTCCGCATCGGACGACTCTACGGCGACAATCGAATTCGCGATTCTCTCCGTCTATCTCGGAAACGAGTTCGCGACTCATTTCAAAAGTACATAACGAGGAGTAAACTTGCTCGAGCTGCCTTTCCACGAGTGCCAGTAGGAAAGCGAGAGAGTCCAACGTCCTCCTCTCTCTCTCGCGAAATCCTGTCTACGCGAGATATCAGAGCCTATCTATATGTATAAACCTACCCCGGCGCTTATTGGCCCGGCTCTTGGTTATTAATTTTGCCCGCTCCTGTGCAGCTCGGCGCATAAGATTGCCGGAGATGAGTTAAAACGGGGCCGTCGGAATTTCCGAGCCCCCCTGGCACGCCCAGGGCCCAAAGACGTTTAATGAGTTAAACCACCAGCAAAGGCTCTCTTCTTCCTCCCCTCCCTCCCCTCTGCACACCAAAGTCTACAGGGAGAGGATTATTAATGGATACCGAGCTGTCATTTGATTTAGTTCCCGAGCCTGCATTCGCCGGATCGATCGGGGTTCGTGTACGCTTGGTAACGGCTATTTATATTGCAAAGGCGCTCTTAGTTGAGAGAGGCAATCGCGCGATGCTCCGAGAAAATTATTACGTTCGTTGAAAGGTTATGGTACTCGTGGAAAAGGATGCAATAAATGCTGCTGTCAGAAGCCGTTTATGCCGCTTCGACTATCAAACCCTGTGAATTTCTAAACGTTCTAAGCCCGTAAAGTTAATTTCAGAGTTTTATTTCAGCTGAACACGCTGCTACCCTTAAAACTACAAGGGTCGGGAGTGTATTTTGGGACTCGAGTGTTGGCTATGAAAATCTTTTTTCTTTCGGGAGTCTTGTTTTTTGAGCGACGAAAAGGTACTTAATTCGGAATACAATATGTAAGGCAGTTCGGCAGCGGGTACTTTGGGAATACGTGCATAAAGGCAATGCACTAGCAGGTGCGGGCTAAAGAAAATATTCGAGGGCTTGATCTGTTTTTTATGATGATTACCTGAACTTACGAGGCACCTATAAGCAAGCGCCTGTACATAGTGGGCGTTCCAGGGCCAACCTGCGAGGGAATGCAGCAAGAAAGAGGAAGTTTTCTTGAAAGCGGGAAAAAATGACTTTTCAATACTTGGCAGTAAAGGCGAAAAATTGAATATCGAAATTCAATTAGTCGAGGAGCTCTTTTAAATAAACCCGCCCGCCTTCCGCGAAACAATCTTGCCACGGAATTCTCGGCTCTCGGCGCAACAATACGAGAGAGCCATAAAAACGCCCGGGTAAATTGTCGGAAGGGCAAATTGCGCTTGTCAAATTTCATTCGCCTCGTTAAAAAACAATTCCGGACGCTTGAATAGGCACGATAAGTCAACATAACCCCCCAGCTACAACTAGCTTTCTCGCTGTCTTACCTCTCCCGCCCTCCGTCAAAACCCCTTTCCAACCTTTCCACTTCCCACGACACCCACGTAACTGTGCCAAGCACCTACATCCGCGGGAAATTTTCAGCAACCCCCGGCTTCTCCGGCATTTCGCGGAGATTAGCTTCGCACTTGGCAGGGCAATTACTTTAATCAACCTGTCGACGGCAGGTAAAGTCAGCTGGAAAACAAAGTCGCATTAACCGATGAGTCGACTTTGCACACAGGCTTGTTCTTTTCCTTGGAATCGTGACTTCCAAGACTCCAGTGCGCTGCGACATTGCATTTCAATTTATTCGGACAGTTCTCTGTGTGTGTCGGGTGGCGAGCTGGAAAAGTGATTGCCCTCGCCTCGGGAATCCCTCCCACCCGCGGCGCGAAGTTTAACGACCGCTTGGAGCTTATTGTTTTTGCTTCTCGGCAATACGCGACCTGTCGTTATTCGCTTATATTTCGCTTCGTCATGGCGTTCATGACAGCCTTAATGCCGACGATGGGATACGTGTATCAAGCGTGTCTTAAGAGTTTTCGATTCGACACGTGTGTAATTAAGGTTGAGCGGCTAATGATGTGCTGTGATAGCGTGCCAAAGTACCCGCGTGAAGAGCTGCGTGCGGAATTTGTTTTTAATGCGCAGGTAATGCGAGGTGATAATCACATGTGCCGTAAGGGTAAAAGAAAGACGAGTGGCAAACGTAAAAAGTCATATTTTAATGATCATACCGATGTTGTTACGTTGAAAGTTTTACAAAAATGGACTAATGTATTTAAGCGTTTGAATAAGTAAGGGTTATCGATGAAATTATTTATTAAATTGTATAAATTTGAAATCTAATTATTACATTATTCTCTCGGTAGCGTAAATAAATGATCACTGCTATTTATACGGGAACGAACGCGCAATCGTTTCGTCAATCTCCAAAGCCAAACCCGCCATTAATAAATTTATTCGTAGCCTCAAATAAACTTCATTAAAAAGCGCCGCACTATTTTGAATCCAGCTTTCGCGAGTTTTCCCGGCGGATGAGAAAAGTTCCCCCGTGAGCAGGAACTTAGATTAAAAGATCAATTTCGCCAAGAACAAAATGCCCGTAAAAGCCAGTAGCGCCGCGGCTAACAACATGAAACTCCACTTAAGCCAATCTTAATAAAAACAGCTGAAATTTTTCCAGCTAGCCCCTCTCGCAATCTCCCGGTGGGCTTTTGCGCTTAAGCTCACCCAACACGTCAAAATCCTCCAGCCCAGCCTAAATATTGTGGCTAAACACTCGCCATCCGCAGCTACGAGGAAAAACAGAAAAGCTCCAGAAAAAGAGGTGTACGTTACCCAAATTGTCAGCTAATCCGGCGCCAACGAGGCCCAGGATGACGAGGATAATCCGCAGCATGGCGCCGTTACATCCGCTGCCGGCTATCATTTTCGAGATATGCTCTCTCTTTCTTCTCAAGGAAGGTTTCAACAAGCACTGGGATCATTCATATCGAGCCAGCTAGTAGGGTCAAAAGCTCGCTATGCCAGGTTTGCACTAGACACACTTTCGCGCGATTCCAATTTTTCGAGCCGTTAGCCGCGGAATCGAGGGACTAATGAGTTCGATCTCCCCCGGCAATTGAAATGTCAGGGGATCAGAGAGCGTAACTGGTGACTGGCTGAGCGGACTGGGACGCCTCGATTGCCACGAGGCCGACTCGCAAATCCTCTCAGCGACGACAACGGCGGCGACGCAGGCGGAGGCGGCAATGCTGACAGCAGTCAGTCCCGCAGAGGCCAATTCCCGGCTGGGCGTTGAATTGTCAGCGTCATAAAGTTTCCCGCGCCTCGGCGGATCCTTATGCGCGCACCTTACTCCCACGCTCATTCAGAGCGGGCATCGACACAGACGCACTCACACTGACAGGCACACAGTCACCCAGTCACCTACTCTTTTTGACTTGTTGTACGATCGACACTCTGCGTCTTTATTCCCAAGAAAAGCGCGGCACTCGCGGATAACACACTCAAGAGGACTGCTAATGTTACGGCCAACGATAATTCCTCGTATCGACGCACTACGGAACACTCGCGCTATATATATACTGTGCACTCCCGATCTCGTGGTGGTGGTCGTCAACCGAGAAAGAGAGAAAGGGAGAGACAAATGACCAGCAGGCCAGGACCTCCCGGACCGAATCGAATTTTCCCTCGGTGTCCTCCTCCTCCTCCTCCGTGCAATTTCAAATTGCCGCGGCTGTGCAAACAGCGGCGAGTCCCGCTAGATCGGCCCTACAGCCCGCCGATCGATTATTCAAATGCCCGAGCTTCGGAGCGTTGTTGTTGTTGCTGCGGGCCGCCTGATCCGCGCGCCCTCGCAAAAATACACAAAGCCAACGAACTCAAGCGCACGTGCTCAAGCGCATAGAGTCCGGAC
This sequence comes from Anagyrus pseudococci, assembly GCA_030522585.1. Lineage (NCBI taxonomy): Eukaryota > Metazoa > Arthropoda > Insecta > Hymenoptera > Encyrtidae > Anagyrus > Anagyrus pseudococci. The sequence goes on from JAPYYQ010000286.1 coordinate 70,613, forward strand.
TGCTCCGAAAGCTTGGACCAATTCGGCGGGTCATTAGCTGCGGCGATTCTTCGCTCCAGTTCCTCGGTCCAGCCCCTTGTCGGTCGATGCTCCAAAAAGTCGGGGGTAAAATCACTCGCAACGCACTGTGCCTTCACTGTGACGCCTCGGGGCCAGCAGGCCCTCTGCACACTCCACTCTCTTCTCTCTCTCTATGCGCCTGTCGCTCTCTCTCGCTCTTTCACACGTGTCACCCGTGCTCGGTACGTAGCGACGGCTGGCGCGCGACTGACGGCTCGGCTGCCGCTCGACCGTTCGAAAGCCAGCCCCCGCTGGTGGCGGCAGCGTCGCGCAGTCGCGCGCGCCTCCGTCTCTCCCTCCCGCCCGCGCGCTCCTTTCTCGAATAGTCTCACCGGCGCGCGGTGCACTATATGCTGCTCTTCTTTTCCTGGCGTTTTGTTTTCACGAGAGCAGCTCTCGAGAGTACCTACCCAGAAGGAGAGGCTGCGGCACGCGCGAGCGCACGTCTACGGAGAGAGAGAGAGACGTGCACACCGCGAACTGGGAACGACGCGGTGCGATGAGACGACGAGATAAAATATACTTTGATTTTTCTTTGGCTTTCTTCGTCGTATTTACGACGCGCTCGCGCCAAACTTGCAACTCTTAGGGGGGGGAGGAGGCGGGGGGCTAAGAAGGGGGAGGGTGGATTTCTGGGGATATTAGCGAATATTAAACGCGGAGCATAAAAGTGGCGGTTAAAAATCAAATGATAACTGGTGGTGAAATATTCATATACAAACTTAATTTTCCTACCCGCGAGTATTAACATTATCCTCTCAACTTTTAATACATGCTAATTTTATTGAAAACAATTGACAAACAAAATTTTGGCTTATTAAAATTTTCATTTCTTGCAGCGTTTTGTAACATTAAATACCACTAACTGCGACAAAAAATTTATTAAAAAATACAACCTAACAATTCTTTCTAATCGCACAATAAGTCTAATAAACAATTATTTTTTGCCTGCAGGATCCTTTTGCCCTTCCATGCAAATGTTAAATTATTATTCATGAGCCTTAAGATCCCCCCGAAACTAAGTTTATTAATAATGCTCAGGTCTAAATGTAATTCAAACACTCGAATAGGAGCAGCCCTGGAAAACTTTAGTCCTTCACACACTCGACGAACTCAAACAGAAGTTTAAACTACAAAACAAACATTAAAGTAAGCCAGTGGCGCGCATTTCCAGCGACGATTTTACCTTTTTACTCCCCACCTCCCACCTACCTCCGCGCAACTGTCCCGCAAATATACACAAAATAATCAGTCGTCGCATGCGACATAACCACAAAACAAAAGAGTCCCCATTCCAGCGCGTCAACGCCCTGTCCAGCCCAAAATATCAGCGCTGCTATCGGTAAAAACATCTTTTCTCTTTACCTGTCGATTAGAGCTGTCCTTGTTCCCGCAAAGCCGCACGCACAGCGCAGGGGACACGTTGGTGGCGCTTCTCTCATCCTCTCCACTGCGGGGAGCGGGTGCGCGCGCTCGAGGGAGAGAGGGGGAGACAACGTCCCCGCGTCCGTGCTCGTACGCCCGCAGATAAGCATCGCGGATGTTCTTCCCTTCCGTTGCCTCGGGGGTAGGGAGGATCGTAGGCTCTCCAACGCGTGGGCGGCCCTTGCACTACGTATAAACACACAGAGCCGCGTCGCCGGTAAATCTTGTCGTGTGCGGATGCACGGCCCTCGATGTATACATTGAACAGTTCTTTTTTTTTTCTCTTCACTAACCTCGTACATCGGTGAGTAGCGCGCGGGGACAGATCGCCGGTCGCTTGGGATTCAACTGGATAATATTCCATGAAGCTCGTCCGTTGCACAGGTAAGACACTTTATACTTTGATGGATTGATTTTCCATTTGAAAGGGCCGGTTGGCGAAAGCGACGAAGACGTCATCTCTGCCTGCGGCGGTGAAAAATGATAAGCCGCGTCTGATTGGTCGATTAAGCGCGGGATCTAAAGCTTTTGGCGATTGGCTGTTTGCCGTTTTTTTTATTTGTCGGAGATTTTTATTTTATTATACAATAGAAATGTTTAATTATGCAAAATGAATGTAAATTAAACGATGGTATTTATTTCAATTTAAATATAAGTAAGAAACGCGTTTTCTTATACGCCGCGGCACTGCGGAAGTGAAGAAAAGGATAAAGAAGCGCCAAGCGGAAGTATAGCTAATCTGCAGGTAAAGATGTTCTTACCGACAGCGCAATTAATAATAAAATTTGCAACTAATCATTATTATTAGCTCGTTTGCGTTTAATAAATCATTTTCTGTGAACAACAAAATTGCCAAAATAAACTAATTATTTGTTTATATCTTAAAGTATAAAAAAAAAATTAATAAACAAATAAGCTTAATGGATTCGTTGAAAAACAGCGCGGAGGGATATCTTAAAATTCAATTAAGCCAGAGCCCGAAGTATTTGCTGAAACTTAGACCTTCCAGATGTTTTACCTGTTTAACATCAAGGGACGCGCGCACGACACATCTGGTATACAAACCTTTCCGACTAATAAATATACCTGGAACTCGTACATTGTTAGACAGAGAGAGAGAGAGGGAGAGAGTAACGGTAAGGAGAGTTGGCGTCGTGCACACAGCTAGGAAACACATGGCTGATCGACGAGACATTATGACTAAACTAAACTATTACTTTTTTTTTGTTTACGAATATAATGGGCTTTTTTATTCAGGTAAAGTATCAAAATTCACTTAAGCATGCATTAGTATAATACCATCAACCCAAACGGTTTTATCAACCAGTTAAAAATAAGCCTAACCCCAATAACCTTCAATGATAAACAGACATAATCGTCGTTTTAAATCTTCCCCAATACCGAAAAATCCTCGGGTTTTTCGAGAGCACGAGAGCCGATAAATCTCGGCTAAATGCACAACAGATCCGCTAAATAACACAGCTCTCTCTCTCTCGGTGGAGAGCGGCGCGTCACTTAGCAGCCTCAATCCTATCCTCGGCAAATCCAAATTCCCAACACGACAGCAGATTCCTCGCGCCTCCTAAAACAATAAGCCTCGCAGGTCGCGACATAGGGCGGGGTGTGAAGGGGGGAGGGGAGAGATCTAGCGTACACAAAGGGAAGGGGGGGATACATGTGCGGCGTAGAGAGGGCGCCGGCCGATAAACATCAAAAGCACGCAGCGCGCGCGGGATTAAAATACGCCGGCGCACGAGGGCCACGTGCGCTTCTCCGGAGAGAGGGAGGGGGAGTGTACTATAGGGTTAGGGCTCTCGCGCGCGAAAGATGCGCCGACGGTGACGAGGCGCGCCGGCCATTTAGGGCTAAATATACCCTCCCGGGGCGTGTGTGTAGACACACAACAACGTCGCTCGTCTGGCGCGTCTGCGGCTCTTTCGTAATTTTTTAGCCGAAGGGGCTGGGAATGCGAATTGCCGATAGAACGAGCGAGCGCCCGGCTTTATTTTAGAGCGAAATCTCGGGTATGTTGTACTCGGGAGCTTTTTGGGCCTTTTGCTCGCGTAGCAGGGGGCGAGGCGGGAATTTTTATGGGGGACACTTGTAATCTCGGCGGGAATTTTAATAATGCACCGGGCCGGGAGGTGAGAATTTAAAGGGGACGATCCAGCTCGGCCCCGTGCAGTCGAGCTTCTTTCGGTTATGGATATTTGATTGGCTCGAGATTGTTGGATTTGGTAATGATTATGAAACGGCAATCGTACGTATAACTTTTTCCCTACTATTTTTCATTTTTTATAAATTACTGCACTCAATAATTCCGGAAAATTCATCGCTCAGCCGTTTAATTAAAGCGACCCAATTTTCAATAATAGACTACCATATTTTCTCACCTAAATCCAGCATTATTCTTCGTCGAGCGTATAGCGAGTGACAAAACCAATAAAATTCGCGCCCGATTAGTCGATTATTTCAAGGTCGACGGGTGCAGCGAGACGAGCAGCACACGCCGTGTACATAGCCTCGCTTTGCTCGTTCGCCGTTCTATTTAAGCCTTTTTTCTCTCTCCTGCTCCCTTGCGCGCTCGTATGATCGTCGTCGGTTGCTTGAGCGTCAACCCTCTCAAAGCCAGCGGTTCAACGACCTACGCAATTACTTTCTAGCTCGGCTCGATTGCCCTCACGGGAAAGGGTGGAAAATTGTTCGCAATAAAACTTCATTTAGTTCGCCGGTGAAAACGATTATTTTATGCACAACTGTTCGTTCGCCTTGACTTTATAGTGTTAACGCTTAAAATTAAGTTAAAAAAACGAAAATATCCAGAAATCAAACAAAAATTGAATATAAAAGCTTCCGTCAACAGTTACAAAGTACAAAAAAAAAGGAAGGTGATCATGGAGAAACGAGTGCGAGTTAAGGCCGCGCCCACGGCCACCAAAGACACACACACATCAGCTTCAGCGCTGAAGCACGTCCGTAAAGAGCCGCGAGCGTCGATATGCCGGTTCGCGCGCATATTACGCCCGCAGCCAATTAAGGCAGCGTGGAAGTAGAGGAGATAGAAGGGGCCGGGGTGAGAGAGGCAGGAAAGTCAGGCGCTGGGGGGACGTCGAATTAAAGTTGCCTTTATCGCGGCCGCGGGCATCTCGGGCGCTCGAGAATTGCGGCGTGGGTGCGTCCCCCTTCTCCACGCGCGGCTCGTGGGTGGAAGTTTGCACTTTGCACTCTTGGCATATAACGACCTCTGGTCGCGCCTCTCGGGGAAACAGAGAAACCGAGAGAATATGGGATGTATGAGAGAGAGAAAAAGAGATCGCGCGCGAGGTTGTTGCGCTGGAATTGCCGGCTAATCGCGTATGATTGATTAATCGATTCGCTGCAACTCTCGTTGTGATTAATGATTGCGAGTGTGTGTGTGTGTGGGGGGGTATCTGTGCGTCCGTGCGCGATAAGCCTTGCGCAAAGAATTGGTATATAAGGATGATTTATTTTAGCCTGCGGGAAATACGCGCGCGGCCTACCGCTTTCTTCGCTTTCATACGTGCGTGTCTAAAGCTCGGCGTTGGAAAATTTTGCTTTCCTACTTCTCCCGTAGACGGCTTGATTAATCTTCCCGCTCGAGCGCTACGAGATTTTCGCTCGAGTTTGCTAATTAATTAAGTGGTATAATAGTTTCGTTGAAACGTTGGATTTCATAGCGATTAAATTATTTCGAAGTGGAGAAAAAAAAAGGAAACTAATAATCCGCGCGTTGTGTATTATAACTATTGACAAATTGAAACGCAGATAATCGTATTAGCGGTAATTGGAGGTCTCAAAGTAAATCGCAGAAAATAGAGTCGAAGCCAAGAGAGAGAGAGAGAGAGAGAGAGGGAGAGAGAGAGAGAGAGAGAGAGAGAGAGAGAGAGAGAGAGAGAGAGGGAGAGCACAATGAGCCCGGACTAAGAACTAATTAACATGAGTTAACGAAATTCTATAATTACGTTTGTTGAAATTGTCGAGGTCGAAAAAGGCTCGCGCGATCGATAATTGAAAAGTACTTGGCTCATTTCCTCCGAAACTTTTCTTTAATTTCCCGTCGCTTCGCCAAGCCCGCAACCTCTGGCAAAGTCGTCCTTGTTATATTTCCAAAACCGCGCACCTTTTCAAATAGAGCATCGCCGCAGTAAAAACAGGGAAATTCAACTCGACATTGCTCTCTTTCTCTTTCTCTCAGGAGCGAGCCTACCCTCGAAATCTGCCAAAAAGCGCTTTCAACCGCACGATCCCGTAATGAACGTTCAGTCTAGCATTAAATCCCAGTTAATTACTATTCCAAGACAAGCGCGGATGATTCGGGCACGAAGAGCCTCTTAAAAGGCCAGCCTCCGGGACGTGCGCGTATATAGCGCTACGGAAACGCCCCCCACCACTCTGCTCTCGGCATGCTGCTAGCCAAGTTCTCTATAAGGGAGAAGGAGAGAGAGAGAGAGAGAATGTGGGAGTGAAAGAGAGTTTATCTTATATTTGTCTAAACGCGGCTAAACAAAGACAGCGGCATATGCGCGCGGGCGCGCATATTAAATCGTAAATTACGAAAGTTTCGCGACACCGGGAACAAAGAAAAAAACCATCCGGACTTGGCGAATATTTACCCAAGAGAGTACGATGGCGGATCTTGAAAGTTTGCGCAACTCGCGCGTGTGTGGGAGACCGAGAGAGAGAGAGAGTCGCGCTTTTGGTGCAAACAAGAGCTGCTGCTGCGGGTGACCAGACAATGCCGATGTTGCGCTCCGACAGGGGATTTGTTATCTTTGATTTGCTGTTGGCGGTGCGAGTCTGGAAATTAAATTTAGCCGTGAGATGGATGTGTGTATGTGTTTGTATGTTGCGGAGGAGATAGTGGACTTTCTTATTTAGTAAATTTTGACGACTGTTTTGAGAAGAGAAACGCTTTATTTGGATTTTCGGAGCGGAAGGCTGACGAGCTTGGCTTTTTTTAATAGTAAGAGAAGTTTTTGGGTTTCGAGAACAACTTCGCGAGTACATTTATTATTTCTCCGCCGACTGTTGCTTATTTTCTTATATTTTTGTTTTTTGCCCGTGTAATTATGGTCATTAGCGTAATTCTTAGTTGGCCAAGCGTCTCTCGCTTACAACTGGATAATTCACGGGGGCAAAAAAATGTAAAAACACGCTCTTATCAAACATTCAGCATTATCAGAGATCGTTTTCAGCAGAGAGAGAGAGAGAGAGAGAGAGAGAAAATTAAAATTTCACAGGAGAACGAACAGTTGTTATTACACTGTTGAGATAAAAAAAATGAAGAGGAGGCGAGAGAGAGAGAAAGAGAGGAAGTTTTCATACAACGCTATACCAGCTTCCTGAAAAATTCTCATTTTAATACGCGTTACTATCTTTTTATCTGTGTATACGAATTCACTTTTATTATTTATCTTATAACGGCGAGTGCTCGGGAGAGAGCACGCGGAGAACGCATAAAACGAAAGAGGCGGAAAAGAAAGCAGGAAGAGCTGGGCAGGCGTGAAAAACATTAATAGCAGGTTTAAGAAAATATCGCTGAGGAAAAACGTGTTAATGTCAACAATATACCGAATCGCATTAGCCTGCCAGAGCGAAAGCAAAGGAACAATAAGTCTTTTTTAGCTCGTCTTTTTTATAGTCAATGCCCCGTAGTAATTATTAATCGCGATTAATATTCCTGAAATTGAATTCAATTTATTTTTTGAGATAAAAAAAATCATCGTAAAAGAAGACAGTTGGGAGAGGCCGAAATCTCATTTTGCAATCAGGTCCAATTTTATCTCTCGTGCAATAATTCTTGATATCTTATTTTAACGATTTAAAAAATAAATCTTATTTCTTTGCCTGTGACTTACTGCCTTACTCTTTTGCTTTCTCAAAGAGAAAGCTTTGTAACGGTGAAAATTTTCGATTCCGTAATTTTGCGTTTTCTCGACGTTTTGAAGGTTTTTAAGTACGAAG